>NDGN011538604.1:1094-14453 GCA_002564285.1 Tympanoctomys barrerae | reverse complement strand
GACGCAGCCGTCGCCTCCCCGCCCCCTCCCGCGCTCCAGAGCTCTCGGCCGGCGGGTTTCCCCGGGCGGTCAGTCAGTCAGTTTGTGGGTCCGCGGATAGAGACCTGTGCGCTGCGGGGGCAGGAGATCAAGGGTTGGGGGCGCCCGAGGAGTGGAGTGGGGACTTGGCGCCGCCAGGGGGAGCCCGACCTGTTTGCGAGCAGGAGAAGGGCGGGCACCGGCGCAGGCCACGCCCACTCCCCGCCCCCGCCCCGCCCTCTTTTCCCGAACTCAATCCGGCCTTTGGGATTGGTTTCCTCCCGCCAGATCTGTGAACCTGGCTTCGAGAAGGGAGAAGTGACCCGTCCTCTCATCCTGAGACAGCAGCCGCTGTCACCTTGGCTTCCCTGTCCTCTTTTTTTTTCCCCCCTGTCCTCTTGTTCCCATCCACAGTTGGATTCCCAGGAACCGGAGACACGGAGAAGTGGCGCCACCATCCATGGGGCCCAGGACTTCTCAACTGACCGCCTCTTTCCTTTGGGAGATAGGATTAGTCTTGAATCCTTGAGAATCTAATGAAGAAATCTCTCCCCAATAAAACAATACACAACCAAAATACTACTTTAGCAAATGTGGGAGCCCAGGGGCCCTGGTGCTCCACCCTCTTAGTTCTGAGAAGCGCAGCCCCACTCTGCTTCATAAAGACAGTTGGGCCACAGGTGCTTGGTTTACAAAACCTCTCACAGCTATGGCCTGAATTCTTCCAGCTTAGGGAGTGGACATGTTCAGCCCAGTGGCTGCTTTAAACCCAGCTTGGACACTGGGGCATCCAGGCTCCTGGTCAGGCCAGGGTGATGTTTCTATCGCAGCCATCAGCCTAGGTTCACCCTGCATGCTGTGTTGTTGGAACAAAGAATACATGAAGGTCTGTTGGAGTCCAGTGTCAGGCAGAGTCTGGAAGGACAGAGCCTTGGGGTTGCAGGCTCCGTTGGGGCGTATGGGACTTCTATATTGAGTTTTCCTCTTTCTCTCCCCTACCCATCTGTAGGCTGAATGAATTCTGCTGCAAATGGTGTGATCCTGGGCTGTATTCCCAGAGGGGCAGTGCTAGGGCAGGGGCGGAAAACAAGGTGAGCAGAATGGGAACCTCAGGAGACAGCAGTACCTTGGAGGCAACTGCTGTATAGCTTTTTAGCCATTAGAAAGGGAAGCGGAGGCGGGGGGGTGTTGGGCACTTTCTCAGAAACCTGAGAGTTACGGAAGGATGGGCCTGTAGTCTTGCATTGTGCAAAGGGAATAACTGGATACTGAGCAGAACAGAGGTGGTCTTTGATTTTACACATACAAGGGTCAGTTCTAAACTGAAGGGCCAGGGATATAGCTCAGCGGCACAGCTCCTGCCTGGCAAGTGCAAGGTCCTGATTTTGAATCCTAGTACAAAAACAAACAAACAAACAAACAAGCTAGAGAGGAGTTTCCTATAACTTAGGGCTTCACTCTTGGGAGACCCCAGTGTGGAGGGAGCTGTGGGCCCAGGCATCCCAGAGCTGGAAAGGCCAGGACCTACCCCCGGGTATGGCCTCAAGGCTCAGCTCCTCCAGCTCCACCCTTCCTGCCCGAGGTGCTCACCTCCTGCTCTGCTCCATCTGCCTGGCTCTTTGCATCTCCCACAAGCACTGCTCTTGTCAGCTATCTTTCCTTTTTGTCCACAAACCTGTCCCGTGCTTCTTGTACTGGCATCCAAGGCTCTCTCATCTCAGTTCCTTTCTGCTGCCCTCAACCCCACCCCTACACTGCCTCTGACCAGCCACCACACTTAACTCACTTCCAGCCTTACTCCTTAGCTCCTGCGGCCCATCCTTGCCCTCCTCTCAAGCCCTCTGCCTGTCCAGTTTTTACCCCTCCTGTGCCAAACTCAAACCTGGCCTTGGCTAGGCAGCCAGCCAGGCTTCACAGAGTTCTCCCTTCCTGAGCTCTCTGGCACAGCAGAAGGGTCTCCTCCATGACTGCTGGGCCGTCCTTATGTTGTGTGGCTTGGACCCTCTTTCAGCCAAGAGGAATGCAGGCCTAAGACCCCTAGGTCTGCAGCCCAGAGCCTGGTAAGCCAGTACTGCAGGCAGTAGATAAACGATAATGAGATGCAAATGAGCACCTGTCATTTCTTGGCTGGGAGCAGGGGACACTCCTGCTTGTTGACACAGATGGAGTCAGGACAAGCTATTGTTCTGATCTCCCCTAAATTTGTGCCAGGCATCTCCCCACCATGTGGCTGACTCTTAGCTTCACTATTCTTCCTTTTGAAGGACTGCCATAGAGACCAGAGAGATAGCTCAGTAGAATAGCTTGCCTGGAAGCGCAGGGTCCTGAGTTCAATCCCCAGTACCGCAAGAGAAATAAATAAATAAATAAATAAATAAATAAATAACTGCCCTTCTCCTACCTCTGAATGCCCCTGCTTGGGGATAGAGAGAGCACTTAAGATCTAGGCCTAGTCAGTATATTCCAGCCCTCTGGCCACCGTGATTGGGTGTAGGCAGGGATGTGACCAAGTTGGCCCATTAACATTCACTTTTAAAATTTTTGTTTGTTGGAGGGCTGAGGAGACAGCTCAGCCATCTAAGCGCCTTCCTGGCAAGTGCAAGAACCTGAGTTCCAGCCCTTGTACAGCCTGCCATATGGCTCCAAAACCGGGTGTGGTCATGCATGCCTGAAATCCCAGCGCTGGAGAGGCTGGGACAGGAGGATCACTATGAGTCTGAACTGTGTATCCAATTTAAAAAAAAAAAAAAAAAAAAAAAAAACTGTTGGAACCACTGGGAAATAGCACTTTTCCCCACTGGCTGCCCTGGGGCAGGATGTAAGCTGGCGCTAAGTATCCATCTGTCATCAAGAAGACAGAGCGAGATGGAACCCAGAAATGGAGACACATCCCTGATGTCAAACACTGAAGTCACCAGTGACTGAAATAATACACCCCCTGGCCTTTCCTATCATACAACACCGTAAATGCGGTTCTTTTGAGCTGGGTTCCTGTCATTCACAATAGTAACAGTGCTGATCCAGGTCACCAGGCTTCACAATTTTAGTTCAAGAGTTGCAGTGAGAAGAGAAGGGACTCATTTGGGTGGATGTCTGCTACTTTAACCACAGAAATGCTATCAGCCTTGCTGTGGGCTGAATTATAGCCCCCAAATTTACAGGTTGAAGATTTAGGCTTTGGTGTGACCTATTTAGAGCAGAGCCCATGAGGAGGTAATTAAAGATCATCAAGGTTACAGGGAGGGAAGAAAGAAGGATGAGACAGGGAAGGGGGATGAAAGAGGGGGAAAGAATATGAATGAATATCAGAACACAGAGGAAAGGTCACAGAAGGACAACTGAGAAAGTGGCTCAGGAACAGCCAAATCGGCCAATGCCTTGACCTCGGACTTCAGCCTCCAGAACTGTGAGAAGTAAGGCTAAGGCTCTGTGTTACTCTGTGGTGACAGCCTGAGCTGCCTACACAGCCCTCACTTTGCAGACAAGGACATGCGCTTTGGCCTGTGCTCAGTGGCATCTTTCCAGTACTGGCTCCTTGCGCCCCCAGGCTGCTGCAGCCCCACAGACGAAGTCAGGACTTCCCATAGGAAATAATCAACCTCTTTATTTACAGGTGATTTACAGTTAGAAAAACCAGGCGAGGCAGAGGCAGGATGGGGTAAAATGGCACTTGGGCACTGGCAGGTCACTTGTCTGCTCGGACAAAAGAGCCAAAGACACTGTCCTTCCGGCTGAGCAGGTTCTCTGGCTTGTCGAACTCCAGGATGGCGCCCCGCTTCAGGACCATCACCAGGTCTGCGCTGAGGATGGTGTGCACGCGATGCTGGGGACAGGAAGAGCTGGTCAGGGTGGGCAGGGAGGGACCAGGCAGCCGAGGCTGACATCTCACCTCCGGGGTGACTGCCTGGGGTGGATAGGAGCCAAGGCCTCATGCACTGAGACACCCTTCTGCCTCCACCAGGTCCCAGCTCTGCCCACTGCCAGACTTCAAGACTCAGAAACCACTGTCCCCAGGCACCCAGCCTAGCTGACAGAGCCTTGGGATGGGCTGACCTTGGTACTGGAGGACAAGAGGGTCAGGTTGACAGTCTCACCCTGGGCGAGCCCTGCAGACTCCTTCCCAGAGGTCCTCTCTTGCTGACAGCCCCAGGCCCCGTCTCTGGGTGATCCCTGCTCCCCATCAGTGTGCCACTTACTGCAATGGTGACCACAGTGCGGTCCGCGAAGGCCGTCATCACCACCTTCTGGAGGATGTTTTCCTGTCAGGTGGAGGCAGCAGCTGTCGGCTCACTCGCTTAGTGGATGGGGTCTGGCCTGGTTCTGGGGACCGAGGGCCCAGGATTGTGGCCCAGCTCCCATCTGACTCCGATCTGAGCCCCACCCTCACTTCTCTCTGGCCCTGGTCCTAGAGGGCCTACGAGGAGCGTTGCAGGGCTGGACCCAGCCTGCCAGGGGCACGGCTCTGTGTTTGCACAGGAGCTGGGTCTGCATAGTGGATGGAGTGAAGTGGGACTATTTCCTAGGACCAGATGGAGCTGCAGTTCCCCAGCCCAGCCCTGAGGCTAAAGACACCCTCAGGACCACTTTGTGTGAACTGTTCGCTACACTCCACTAAAACCACTCTGCAGAGATGCCCAGGACCCACCGTAGCCATGTCGATGGAAGCCGTGGCTTCGTCCATGATGAAGATGCTGGTTTTCCTCACAAAGGCCCGTGCCAGACAGAACAGCTGCCTCTGGCCCTGGCTGAAGTTCTCCCCGCCCTCTGTGATGATGGCATCTGAAAAGGGGGCGCGGGGCTGAGCGAATGCTTCACGAGGAAGGGAGCATGTGGGAGCGTGGGGGGGGGCTGCTGGGATGTGTGTGTACAGGGTGGATTTGTGGATGTGTCAGTGAGCGCAAGTGCACGCAGGGTGGATACACGTGACACTGTGAGGCACATGCTGCCCACCAGACTGCAGGGCTCTGGGCAGCCCTGCGAGTGGGTGAATATATGGGTGTGCGCACAGCATGTGTCACACAAGCAGGGCTTGGGGCGGGTGACCCACTGAAGCCTAAGTGTGGCCACTGGACGCTGCTGTAGGAGTGGTGACACACATACCAAGACCACTGACTCCTGGAGGGAATCTGTGTCTAAGACGCCCCTCTCTGTTCTGTCCTCCCCCAGGGCAGGTGGGTGGGGCAGGGAAGAGCTGAACATACCACTGTGGCAGGGACACTTGCAATCTCTGTCTCACAGTGACCCCAAATGTCCTGGTCCCTTGCAGGAGGGCAGACCCTGAACTGACCTCTCATGGCACCTGAGGCAAGACATCTGACCTCTCAGGCCCCTGGCAGGGTGAGAGGCAGGACTCCAGGTAGATGCCTAAGACCTAGTTGCAAGTGAGGCGCCCTTCCAGGTCCTGTAGGGCCCAGTAACGCCCTGCTCAGCTAGCAGTAATTACCGAGGCCTCCAGGCAGCGCCTTCACCACCAGCTTCAGCTGAGCAATTTCCAGGGCCTCCCACAGTGTGCTGTCCAAGCACTTCTTCTCCGGGTCCAGGTTAAACCTGAAGATCGGCATAGACGCCCCATTGGGAAGGGAGCAGGAAAGGCAACCTCAGGTGCTTTCAGAGGGCCATGCTGGTCGAGGGCAGTGAGCCGCAGCTGGGTAACCTGGGGGCCTGGCGTGGTGGCAGCACCAGGTTGGTGACAGTAGGTGGAAGACACCATTTGAGAATGGGGTGGGGAACCCCCAAGGCCTGCCTAGGCCTAATGGGAAGAAGGGCTAGAGATGATGCTTTTCTAAACACTGCTCTCTCTTCTTCCTCCTGATTGGGGCTGGGCACCCTGGGGTAGGGGCAGGCCTGGGGGCGGGTGGGCTCACCGGATGGTACCACTGAAGAGGACTGGGTCCTGTAGGATGATGGACAGGCGTGAGCGCAGGGTGTGCAGTGGCAGTTTGGCGATGTCAATGCCATCAATGATGATGCGGCCTGTGTGGAGATAAAGTCACAGGAGTCACCAGGGGTGTAGGAGAGGTGCAACCTGGGACACAGGTCCCAGTGAGGGTGCAGAG
Organism: Tympanoctomys barrerae; assembly: GCA_002564285.1. Classification (NCBI taxonomy): domain Eukaryota; kingdom Metazoa; phylum Chordata; class Mammalia; order Rodentia; family Octodontidae; genus Tympanoctomys; species Tympanoctomys barrerae. Next base: position 8,379 of record NDGN011538604.1, on the reverse strand, counting down.
GAAGGCAGTAACAGGGACTCCTGTGACACTTGACCACAGACCAGGGCTGAGGGCCCATAGGAGGCTGTGGGTGCACACATGGGGTGCCTGACATATGACTCACCCTCGAACGTGTCCACCATGCGGAAGAAGGCCAGTGAAAAGGAGGACTTTCCACTGCCAGTGCGGCCACAGATGCCAATCTGGAATTGAGACGTGGGCACTACTGTGGCTCTGGGCCTTCAGTGCCAGCTCTTGGGGTGCATGCAAGGCACAGCTTCTCTTGCCCAGCTGCAGTGTGGCCAGTCTGGGCCACAGGTCTGAACTTGTTTCCTGCTCCGGGTCCAGAGAGGACTTGTGGGGGTCAGGAGCAAGGAACTAAATCAGATGCACACACTTCACATGGTTTTTCTTATGTGAGAAACCCAGAGTAAAAATGAATTAAAAAGGGCTGACAAATTAGCTCAGTGGACTAAGTGCTTGCTTAGGCAAGTACAGGGACTGCAGTTCGATCCCCGGCATCACAAGTGCTGAGCTGGCCAATGAGAACAGGTGTGGCTGTGCATGCCTGCAATTCCAGCACTGGGGAGGCTGAAAACAGGAGGCTCACTAGGAGCCCTAGCTGCATAGTGAGACCCTGCACCAAACATTTTTTAAAAATTAATTAATTAATTAAAGATCAAAATAAAAGACAGCTAACAGGATATAGGGAAACAGAAGTCTTGTAAAAGCAAAGAAACATGAGATGGAGAAAGGAATAAAAAAACTAAGATGTGTCATGCACAGGTACCAAGTCCCTGTGATGAATACAAACATGTACTTATAAGCAAAGAAAATTTTAAATAGCCCAGTGAGTAGACATCAATTGTGTGGACCTTGGTGTGCCTGTTATGTGGTTGTAGGACAGGTGGGGGCCTTTCTGTGTCCCTGTGTGCCTGGGTGTGGTGAGAGGACCTGGGGTGGCTCACTAGTGTGTCTGTGGCCCCACCTTAAATGGGATTCATCTCAGATCCCATTGCTTCCTGGCCCTTGGGTCCCAAAGCAATTTACAAGAAAAGACCAATACTGAGACAGGAACAGTGACACAGAAGGGCACTGGGTGGAGACAGACCAGAGGAGACAGATGGAAGCACCCAAAGGGTGGAGACAGTAAGCCAGACAGTGACAGGGAGCGAAAGAGAGACACAGACAAAAGGAGATGGTTAGATGGAGAGGGTAAGAGGGGAGAGAGCCAGAGAGCCAGAGGCTGAGCCTCACCAGAGGACAAGGGCAGCCCAGGAGTGTCCCAGAAGCTCCAGGGAGGGGGTGGGGGTGGTGTCTGAATGCACCTAGCCACGAGGCTCTTGAGGCCCCAAGGCAATGCTGTGAGCACCCCACCCTGACCAGGGCCCTCTGTCTGACCTTCTGTCCTGGCGAGATGACAGCATTGACATGCTTGAGCACTGGCTTCAGGGAGCTGTCATAGCGCACGCTCAGGTTCTGGATCTGGATCTTCCCTTGGTCTGGCCAGTTCTTAGGGATCAGCGAGGGGGCTGGGGGCCATGCTGTGGTCAGCCACCTGGGTGGGCACAGCTCACATCCAGGGGTCCCCAGCCCAGTCTAGCCCAGCCCACCTCAGGCCCCTCACCCAGTAGCCCCTCGTAGCTCTCCGCCTCGGTCTTCAGGAGCCCATGAATGCGCTTCACAGCACCCAGCTGGATCTCCATGTCTGCCAGGTTCCTCACCATCCAGTTGAGGTAGTTGGAGACCTGCAGGGAATGAGCTGGTCAGAACTCAGTGGGCACTTAGTTCTGTCCTTGGCCACTGGGATGGCTCTCTTTAGAGATGAAGAGGACCCCAGGGACTCCCCAATGTCTTTTGTCACCCCTGGTCAGGGTGGCCTTCCATGGAAGCTGGGGAAAAGTCAGAGGGATGTGCACAAATGTCAGGGCCTGGGCCAGGGTCCTGCTTGCCAGCCTTCTTGCCTCCATGGCAAGGTCTGGATGGGGGCGTTTGATGCTTGGGAGGGAACAGACCTTGGGGTCCCATGAATGCTGGCACCTGGACCCTCCCTGCCCTCTGCAGAGGCCTGTGGGACTCTCCCTGCCCTCTGCAGATGCCACTCACCATGAGGGCGTAGGTGAGGCCCAGGCCCACCAGGCCGGCTGAGAGCTCCCTGTGCAGGGAGTTGGAGATGGAGGTGGCAGCCGCGATGAGCACCACACAGGCACCAATGTACTCCTATGCAGGAAGGGAGGGACAGAAGCTGGCCTGGGGCCTTGGGGCTGGAGCCACAGGTGCTCTGGCCCCTCTCATCCTTTCCAGGGCTGAGACAGCTTGGCTAGCCCTACCAGCCCCATACCCTCAGTCATCAGAGATAAGACCTCACGTGGCTCCCCAGTGGACCCCAGGCTCGCAACTCTTCTTGCTCCAGCCTCACACACAGTCCCCAGGCAGTGGCTCAGGGGAGGGGCACAGGTCAGATGTGGGGAGGAAGTCAGGGAAAGAACAGAAAGACCCCATGCCCCCACAGTCCTGCACCCTGTCCTCTCTTCCTGTCCCCTGGTCAGACCCTTGCTCCGCACCCACACACCCGGCAGATCCCTGTGCATGGGGACTGGGAAGGGTGGTACACTTGCCATGCGGACTTCCAGCCATCTGTTGGCTGCAGTGAGGAAGAGGGAGGCGATGTTGTTGGAGTCGGTGTATTCGAGAAGCTTCTGCTGGAACCGGGCCTCGTACCTTGAGGGAGGACAGGAAACAGTGTTCTATAGCTCCCAGGATTCCCCCAGCTCCAGACATGCCAGCCCTGCCTCCTTAGGTACAGCACCCCTTGCTGGATCATCCTCTTTCTTACTTATGCTAACCTGCAGAGTACCCTCTCCTTTGGACTCTTGCTTTTACCCCAAGACCTGTTCTTTTCTCCATGTCTACCCCATCACTGTGGAGGACACCCAAATTCCCTGGTTTATGTGGCCAGAGACCCAGGAATCAGCTGGAGTCACAGCCAGTCCCTCATTGAGTCCCTGTAAGGCCTCCTACACAGTCCTGGCCCTGCATACCTCTCCCCTGCTTTGTGCAAATGGACTGTGGTCAGCTCCCTAAAGAACACACTGCTATGTCTCACTGACTCCCCTCCACCCGGCACCATCTTTCCAAATCGCAAGTTCTGTCAGCTTGGCATATCAATGGCCTCCACTTGCTCTTAGGATCAAGAACCATCTCCTTGTCAGAGGCCTGTGGGAGCCGGCACCTGGTAACCTCACTGTTGCCACAAAATCCCTTACTCCTTGTGCTGCAGCCAGCCCAGCCTTTTCAAAGTTTCTGACAACACCAAGTTCCTTTTGTACCCTGGGGCCCCTGCTCAGACTCTTTTCACAGGCTAGAATGCTTTTCCTCTTGTTCTTGTTCCTTCTCAACTTTCACTCCTTAACTGAGACCTCCTCAGAGAGACTGTTTCTGGCTGCTCCTTTGCTTATAGTGGCCCCCTTCTATCTCTGCAAGCAGTTAGCTTCATGATGCCTACTTGTGAGTAATTTTTCTAGTTGTTTCTGCTTTTTCTCTCCCGACTGGAAAATCCATGAGGATGGAAGAAAGGTCTGTTTTGTTTCCAGCCTCTGGCACTATAATTAAATATACACTATACACATGAGGGAAACCCTCCTTGGCCCTCTCAGGTAGAAAGCATCTGTCCATGAGAGGGGCTCTGGAGCTTTCTCTCCCACTGTCGCGCCTCTGTCTCTCTTCCCCTGGTTACTGTGTGGACCTGTCTCCTCACCTTGCTGGTGGGGCCTGGGCCCAGGGGAGGCACAGAACACTTGTTTGATAAGAAAGGAAGGAAAGAAGGAAGTAAGAAAAAAGGAAGTAAAGAAAAAAGGAAGAAAGGAAAAAAGGAAGAAAGGAAAAAGGGAAGGAAGGAAATAAGAAAGGAAGTGAGGAAGAAGGAAGGGAGGAAGGAAGGAAAGAAAGAAAAACAGACAGAAAGGCCATCTCAGCACTGGAATCAGAGGAACCCCAGGATGCCATGGTGGCTACTTGCTTCTTACTGCTGCAGCTTGGATTATTGTGGGGCAGAGGGTCTGGAGACTGAGAAGTGAGTCTCTGAGGTGATGAGAGTGCAGGGAAGGGGATGAGTCCATGGTGAGGGTGAATCCACATGTCCGAAGGGGCCACAGGGTCTTGGTGTGCGCATGTGTAAGAGGAGTCTGAGGCATTCCGCATGTGGGGGCCTGAGGGCTCTGCTGAGTGACAGGAAAGTGTTGACAGGAGGTGGGTATGCGATGGGAGCTCCCGCAAGGAGGATGACAGTGGAGACTGAGGAGGAACCCCGTGTTGGAGCCCTGAAGGCCCAGATTTGAGTCCAAACACACACAGTCAGTGTGTCAGGACTGTGACTCAGTTTCCTCATCAGTAAAATGGAGACAGTAACAGCTTCGACAAAGACTGAAACAGCATCTAGGCTCAGCAATACTGGACACCCTGATGACTCTTTTGTGAAAAACAGGGCCTTTTGGGAAAGTCCAGAAGGTCAGGCAGACCGGGGTCAGTCTGTGTGACCAGCCTGGTGCGCAGCCTCTCTGCTTCTCAATTGTGTACTTCTCACACCTATGTTGGGGTTTCCTCCAAGGATGAAATGTCATCACACACACACACACACACACACACACACACACCCCACACTTAGCATTGGTGCCTAGTAAGGGCTCAATCGATGAACACTAGTTAACTCCCAAGAGGGCAGGTAGCTAGGCAAAAGCCAATAATTAGACATTTGGGGCTGATAAATAGTCCTTCATTTAGGCTCTGGGATTATTCTCTGTGTCGGTGCAGTGTGGGTGGCTTTGTGGCAGCGGTCCCTCTGGCTGACCACAGGCTTGGCCTGGGCCCCACGCTTGGTCTGAGGCTGGCGACAGGGTGCTGGGATCACTCCCAAGAGATCTGGCCTACTTCAGCAGGGCCACAGTCTCTCTGTGGCAGTCTTAGCCAGAAGGCCTCTAGACACCCCAAAACTTAGGGCAGAGGTTAGGACCAGGAATGCTAGGACCTGGACGGTGAAGGAACTGGGGACATTCAGGCGCCAGGCTCTGAGCCACCAGCGTGGGAGACAGCACAGCCCTACTCTGTTCTGATTTACACTGACAACCTCCCTAAGAGCCCCCCCCCTGCATCCCTGGGGAGTCAGCCTGGGGGCTTCAGGGTCAGGGAGGAGGTTCAAGCGTCCTTGCACCCCTGAATGATCCTTGAGCCTTGGGGTCACTCCTGGACGCAGGACTGGGTGTCACATGGTTATTATTATGACAGCCCACACAGCTGTGCCATTCTAAAAATAATCTATTATCGCTCTCTGGGTGAGGCTTAGAGAACAGGACCCAAATACCTCAGTCAGGGGTCTCTGGCTGGGCTGGCAGGAGGAAAGACGCCTCTGTTACATCCAGCTGACTTGGTTGGGAGCAACAGCGTTTCCCACAACCAACCAAGCACACCTCAGATGCCCCTGCCCAGCGCACGATCCTCTCAGGTAGGAGCAGGGCAGTTTTCCAGACATTCCTCTGCCTGGTGGACTCTGAATCATCCTTTGAGTCCAAGCTCCTGGGACCCGTCCTCTGTGAAGCCTTCCTTCACTGCATTCTTTCTTTTCTCCCAAAGCCAACATCCACTTCTGGCAGGACACCTGTCACAAGGACTTGTCCTAGCTGCGGCTGCTCAAAGTTAGAACTGTAAATGCCTCCAGGCCAGGGGCTCCTCTGACTGGGTTTTAGTGCCTGGTAGGAGACTTAGCACACACGCTCAGAAAATATTTGTTGAATGAATAAGCAGGCTCACGTCTGGGCTTTGGAAGACCCCACACATAGAGGTTGTTTCCTTCTTTGTGGGGTGGATGCTACCATCTCAAGGCACCTGTGGTGGCAGCGCAGGTAAAATAATGACAAGGACAGTACTTGATGACAGGTTTGCAACAACTGGGGACCTCAGGGCTGGCCCCTAGGATCTAGGGGCCCTTCTAGCATGGACACTCAGACTGTCCCTGCCTTAATCATTTTCATGCTCTGTTTGGTTCACAGAGACCTGGGCTTGTCTCCAGGGATATAGTTTTCTTCTTTGGATCACAATAGGGGGCCTGTCACTGCAGGTGGCCAGCTCTGAGCCTTGGAGCCCCAAGGTGGGGCTCAGAGAGGTGTGTTTCAGGCCTTGCAGAGGGGGAGTCCTTCAGCAGAAGCCCTGTTTGGAGCCCTCCACGCCTACCCTGAGGGTGTCTGTACTCGTACCTGAAGGCCCGGATGGTGGTGAGGCCCTCCACAGTTTCAGCAAAGTGCGAGAGCAGCGGCAGCTGGGTGGTGTCATCCAGCTGCTGTAGGTCCCTGTGCCGAGGGACAGAGCAGAACAGTTAGGGTGGCTGCTCAAGGCCGAGCCTGGGTGTGGACCCTAGCTCCATGCCCCTATGTGTGGAGCAGCGGACATCACCTCTCTGGCCTCTTTCTCACCTTCAGAGAGAGGACAACGGGGCCTCCCCACCACACTGCTGTGCGCACTGAATGAGCACTCAACAATTTCACTGTTTATGCGAAATGCTTCAACAGCCTGCCGGGCCCTGTTCCTGTCAGCATGGGCACGGATATCCACGCTCCTGCCGCACAATGTGGCACGAGGTGAGGCTGGCAGGCAGGCAGGAAGCGTTGGTTCCCTTTTCTAAGTGGACCCCCCAAAGCTGAGACAGCTGGCTAAAGAAATGGGAAAGCCAGCCTCAAAGTCCTCAGCCCTCTTTTCCTAAGGCTGAAATAGGCTTCTGCACATCACCGACAAGACCTAAGAGCTCCTGGGGGTGGTGGGGGGTGGGGGTGGGGCAGAGGTTTCCATGGCAACAGATGGCCGCCAGCTCCCCTGGCTGTACCTTGACACTACATCTGTGCTACTATGCAGACTGGGCTGATATGCAGAAAGTAGCTTTCTTAGTCACGCTGTCTCTAGGGCCAGAGTGGGGACCAGAGGGACAAGATAACATTTCTTTTCTGGCAGTAGAAATGAACTTTGTAGAACAGCTTGTACTACAAAGTGTCTGAAAAGCCACTGTGCTTCAGTTCACAGTGATGCACTATGTGCCTCGTGGGTGCTGGGGGCTTCTGGGCCTTCAGACAGAACGCCGTGCATGCAATGTTGAGTCTTTTGCACTGAGGTCGACATGCATCGAAATATTAGTAGTATTCTCTCTAATCAGTATTTTTTAAATGGGGTCACTGAAGGTATTTATTTTTTTAGCTTCTTCTTCTTTTTTTTTTTTTTTTTGCAGAACTGGGGATTGAACTCAGGTCCTTGCGCTTGCCAGGGAAGC
>NDGN011538589.1:0-13364 GCA_002564285.1 Tympanoctomys barrerae | reverse complement strand
CCACTAGGAAGAATATATGCAATGTGTTAATTATTGAAACTGTCCTACCAATTTGATTTGAAAGTGGCTCATTGCTATTTGTTTATCAATAAAATTATGGGAAAAAATAAAACGGCTTACAAAAAAAAATAAATTTCTAAGCCAAAAAAAAAAAAAAAAGAAAATGTCTTCATAGAATTGTACTTCCTGCTACTACTTTAAACACGTTTTCACTTTAATGCAGTTTTAATATAAAAATATTTTTATAGTATAGCGCTTGTTGAAGATGCACAATTAGTGCCCTATCTGGGGTGAGGATTAACCCTGGGCATGGAGAAGATATTTGATAAGGCTGGGTGGGCCAAAGTCTTTCCTGAGGCTCAGTGGGGTAGCAGAAACTGGTAGGGCAGGGATCAGGGGACACCCAGTTTCAAGTGTCAGAGGTTTGAGGTCATGTTCCATAAGATAGTAAAATTTCCACAGCAGGCACAGGCAGTGTGCAGGAGACTGATCAGAATGGGAACAATTCTCAGCGGCAGTCTGCAGAGTGAGGCTAGTCCAGAGTCCAGGCTTTGTAACAGATAGGAAGCCGAATCTGCGAGGTGACTTGGTGTGCACGTTAAAGTTGAGGGTTGTGTGGTCTGGTTGAGTTGAACCCTCGTGCAAGAACTCGCATTTGCTTTGGTTAAGGCAGATGGCCTCTGGGAGAGTGGGTATCAGAGGACTCGCCAATGCCTCCTCATGAGCTTAGGTAGGTGGGCCATGTCCTGTGGCTCTGGAGCCTTGACACAGGGCAGTTGGTAGGAAGCATAGGATGATTTAGAGTCCCACCCTAGCAGGGGTCCTGGAAGGGCAACAGACCTGTATTTAGAGGCTTGAGTCTTCTTTCTCCAATTCAGTGATGCCGGGACAACAGCATTACCTCCCTGAAAGCATTCGATGGCTGTCTTTTTGTAAATAAATACACCAAAATTAAGCAACAAAGGCTATGATGATAGCTTTGTCTTCTTTCTTCAAAGTAGTTTCTCCACTGACAAACTCTTTTCTCCTATTGCTGTTCTCCCCACCTGGCACAGCCAACCAAAATATTATCCCTGGCTCCTTCACCATAAACACAGCACAGCTCTGAGAGTCTGCACTCGCAGTTGAGAGCAAGATGACGCTTCTGCCCCAAGGACCATGTGCTACCATTCCCTCCCACCCCAAGTTTCACTACATGCTTGATGTCGATCAGACTTATGGTTAAAATCTTTAAGATAAAGGAGCATGTGGCATGCGATTGCCAGAGGCCTCGTATCTTCTCCACCTTAGCGCTCCTTGAGTTATATCGTCTCATTCACACAAACATTTCCTGGGCATCCAGGCCTCATGGCTGGTGGGAAGCTGACAATACTCAGCCGCCACCCTGATGATACACCCAGAATTAAGTGTAGTCCTGCCCTTGCCCCTTTGGTGTGTGCTCAGAGCCCATCTCCATCTCTCTAGTCCTACAGCCACCGTTTTTGCATAGGCTCATTAGTTTTCAGTGCAGTCACCCCACACACTCAGTGCCCCCTTGGAGTGAGCTTGGGTTGATTCTGAACGTAAGGCAGGTCTATAGCATGCCTAGTCATGCTGTGATAGTGACACTACACACACACACACACACATACACACACACACACACACACACACTCAGTGCCCCCTTGGAGAAAGCTAGGAAGGGAACAGAGAACAGTACTCTTGACAGGTAATTTTTCTTCCCAGTCTCAGTTGCTACATCTGCAAAATGGGGACAAGAATTCTTACCTGCTGTATTTATTTTGCAAAAAACTCACTATATAAAATACTTTGAACATAAAAGTAACCTAGAAATCTTTTTCCTTCCCTCTGTTGCATAGTTGATGTAGGAGACAGCACTAGGAAATAGGGGGGAGAAAGGACATATTGGTGACTAAATAACAGAACTAATAATAACTAACAAATTAATTAGAGCTGCAGCTTAATGCTACCAGGGCTGGTCTTTATAAAATATTTATGGATTAAGACGAAATGGGTACAAAATAAGTTCTGTGAGAACAGCAAAACAAATGAGATCACTAAATGTTGATACAACAGCCAGGTCCTAAAATGTGGAGCACTAAATTATGGTATTTATTAAAGTACTCTATAAAGAAATAGGATATAAGGAAAATAGCTTGTGAGAAGAACATGGCCTTATGCGTGGGGATAACAAATGTGTAAAAGCCTCGACCAGATTCCCATTCTATAAAGGAACTTGTAGAATAATTGGGTTGATTCTGAAAGCAAGGCAGGTCCATAGCATGCCTAGTCATGCTGTGATAGTGACACTACACACACACACACACACACACACACACACACTCAGTGCCCCCTTGGAGAGAGCTAGGAAGGGAACAAAGAATAGTATGCCGCCACAAGGTGAGAGGCATGCTTATTTGATTCCATCTGCCAATTTTTAAACTCAAGACACAATATCACCCAAGGAATAGTCACAGGAACAGTTTATTTAACAATTGCTCCAATGCAAAGTACGTGAAGTAAATTATCCGAGAGCAATTCTGTCTAAACTCTCTGCTCTCTAAGAGGTACACCAGCTCTCTGTGAACATGCAAGTAGACCTGCAGGATGTTCCTCCTGGAGAAAAAGCATGTGTGCTTGAGTGAAATGGGATGGTTTTGAATAGCATAAGGGGGGTATAACTCTATTAGCTTGAGTTTCAAAGAAACAGATTCTAAGAAAATTGAGAATTAGGGTGGGGCAAGGAGAAGTGGAACGATACCATTTCTCTGTTCTCTTCCAGAAAAATATAAGAACCAACCCAGGCTCCAGTCTTTTTCTTTCTTCAATTTTTACTGCTTGCCACACTTGAAAATATCTTATACCTACTTCCATCTCTGGACAAACAGATTCTTATTCAAGTTAGTGGTTAAGCAGGTCCATGAGCTCATTTTTCTATGATTTGTTGGACATTTTTATGCAGCTTTTACTGAGAACAGTTTAAAGTGAATTATCTCCGAGAAGCCCATGGGATTCGATAATTTTCTGGTGCTCTTCCCAATCAAGATGATTTATTCCAACACAGTTTTAAACGATGAAAAACTTGTTGCCCAGACTTCTAATAAGCTTTGTCCTCTCAAAGACAGGAGGACAGTTGGAAGGGGCTGCGTGGGTCTAGGTTTAAATCTGCTTAGTGTGACCAGAACCAAGTGATTTCATCTTGCTGGGACCCAGCACATGAAATTATCAAATGGAAGACAACATAGTGACTTCTCTGCTTCTCCCAGGCTCAAGCCTTCCTTTTCTGCTTATTCCACCTATATTCACGTTATATGTAATACATTTTAAAGTATAATTTATATTAAAGTCTAATTAAATCCAAGATACATCTTCTCAGATGGAAAGTCTCAGTCTAGATTTAATCAAAGAGACAAACGGGGGAAATGTGAACAGGAACAGACAGTGACAGTCAGTTTAACTTACCAGGGACACATGAACAAAATAACAGAAAGAAAAAAGGATCTACTTAGATCTTCCCTTTGAAAAATCCTTCAAAAATCACAACCATAACCTGGAGGCGATATGACAATATGGACTGCAGAGGTGGATTCTTTAAGTACTCTAGAGGGCCCTCCTAGGAGACTGACCATATTAAGTACAGGAGGCCATTTTTGAGGCCCACACTGCTCATTTCTTACTACTAAATAATAACTCTCAACAGTTATCAGGAAATGGTGCGAATGCAACAATACAGGGTACAGTAAACACAATACCCACAGCTCACACGAGTGTAGTACACAGTGGCAAAGTAGAAAGAAGGACAGGGTGGACTCATCCTGGGGATTTGAAATAGGATGTTCTGAAGTAGGGGCCTGGGCTATATTTTGGAAGGATGCTTCGTCATTTTCCTGTACATAAAAACTTCAAGACAAATAAACAGGATGTGCCCACTCAACTTCCTTGTTCCTCTCAAGGTGACTTCAGAGAAAAAGAGGAGTCAAGCTTTTGACATGTCACCAGATTTAACAAAACAAAACAAAACAAAACAAAACAGTACTCATAGTGCTTCTGTGTGTCCATGGCTGAAAGCAGGTATTTCTGATCTGCTATCTTCACCTTTTCTCTTCTTGCTCCACTCTCCTTCAGTTACAGTATATTACTTTTTATTTTAAAGAGAATAAAAAGAAGAAAAATAATAAAAAGGTGCAGAATTTCAAAACAAGATGATAGAAAATTAACAAAAAATGTTTGTTATACTGCATACTGTTATCCTTGAAGTAGTTCTTCAGATTACCTGATAGAGCAGATATAGGCATGCAAAACTGATCAGACAAGCATTAAAAGTTACAGTATTTCTTGTTGTGCTTCCCATAAGTTTTATCACATAGTTAAGTCCCACATTTAGGAACATTTGAGCTGTGAACTTTCACAGATGTTCTACATGAGGCTCACTTTGTTAGGTTACTAATGAATCTGACTCATGAATGTTCTTGCCTAGTGGAGCTCATTGGTATATCAGAGTTTTTAATGTCCCATTGAAAAAACTCCATGCCTTGAGCTATGTGGTGAAAGAGCTAGAAAAATTTAATGAATAATCACAACTAACTTTAGTAAGGAAAGTGAGGGAAAAGGTAGAGAAGCTGCCTGCGGCATGTTGACATCGTGGTGACAGATTCCCCGAGGATGCTCCAGCTCGCTACATGGGGCTGTCAGCTGCACACGTGCAGCCACCTCAGACTTCCAGGAGGCTGCTGCCCGACCTAGTTTCTGATAGTTCATTTGTTAGTTGCTTATTTTTTTTCAAAATTGAGAATTTTAAACTTTATCTGAAAATATTACTTTCAAATTAACCTAAATGTTGCACATATGTATGTATGTATGGCCTATGTATGTCTTGGTATATGTACATACTGTATAACAGTCAAATCAAGATTAAGCGTGTCTACTTCCTCAAACAAGATAAACATGTCTACTTCCTTATTCATGTCTTTGTGACAAAAGCATTCAATATTCTTTCTGCTAGCTTTCTGAAACTGCAAAGTACATTGTTATTATCCCTAGTCATCCCACTGTACAAATGATTTGTTAGTTTTCATACAAATCTCCCCCGCCACTTTTCCTAACAGGCTCCCCTTAATATTTGCAGGTGCACATGGGAGATGTAACTGTGTTCAGTTGATGTACCTGCTCACCTCTGTTTCCATGTGCCTGAGGGTGGGGGTTCTCCAAATTTAAAAAAAATCAGTTTTAGTTAATGACATTAGAGAAAGAAAATGAATATGGGACATGGAACAGGGAGAGAAAAGCCTACAAAATCAATTGACTATTGTTGCAAACAGGATTAAGCCAGACTGCACTACCAGAGACCCCCTCCCCCAAGAAAGGGCTCATGTAAAATAGTTGGATATCTCTCATATAAAGAGTAGAGTCAGCAGCACGCAGTCCAGAACTGTTCCAAGGCGTCTTACTCAGCAAATCCCAAATTCCTGCCAGATTTCCTTTCTACCAGTGCTAGAGTGTAGTCATTCTTCCCCAAGTCCAAAATGGTCTGGTGTCCCAGCCACTACACTTATGTTCCAGGAGTAAAATGGAGAAAAATAGAAAGGCCATGGCCCATCCCTCTGAAGGCTTTGTAGCCTCTCCTCCCCCAACTGTCTTACATGGGCCAGTGGAACAAACGCGGGTTAGCTGGCAACAGTGTGGTCTATTGGCCACCACCCCAGCGTTCTGGAAGAAGGTAGCGATTTGGTGGTAGACTCTCAGTCTCTCCCATAATGAAGGCTTTGCAAGCTTCTTCATTTTCTAAGGCTGTGTAATATAAGAATTAGCAGCTCAGGCAACAAATGGAAAGAAAAAGCACCACTTTCATAAGCTACAGTAAAAAGATTCTATTGAATTTAGGAAAAGTCATGGGCTCTCTTTCGCACGAGACTCAAGGATGTTTTCTAGTGATTTGACATCACTCACAAGAAGGGGCTGATGTCTCACATAGGGCCGCAGAAACGCCTTCATTGAGCCTAGCAGCAGCGGGCATTGTCAATCAATAGGTTTGGACAACAAAACACAGGAAATCTTCTAACTTGTATTTAATACTAATTCAGTGGCATGGGGAGAGAGGAAGTATGAATGAAGACAAAACAAGTATCTTGGAGAGCAAGAAATGATCAGGCTAAAGACTTATTTAGAATTAATTAAGCCACCGTCACAGGGGACGATAATTAAATAATTCCCTAAGACATAATGAAAGTATTCCTGGTTGGTGTGACCTGGCAATTTATATTAAATACCACAAAGTTCTGTGAGCTCCTGATTCAGCTGTTCTATTTCTAGACATTTAGCTTAAGAAAAGTAGCCATGCTTTGAGACTTGGAGACATACCTGTGCATATTCCTCTAGGTTATTTAAAATAGTAAATAAACAGAAAAGAAAAGTAACCTTCAATATATAGTAAGAATATTGTTAAATAAATGCTAGTCTGCCTATTCTAATGTAGCCATTACAAATGAGGTGGCTGGGGTTGGGGAGATGGCTCAGTAGAATAAGTACTTGCCTGGCAAACACAAGGGTCTGAGTTCAATCCTCGGTTCCGCAAAAACAAAAACAAACAAACAAACAAAAACCCCACAAATGAGGTGCCTAAGAAAATTGAGGCATGGAAAATAGAAATTTTAGAAAATGTAAAAAGTTACAAAGTAAAGCCTATCATTTTATCCTATTTTTATAAAAATATATGCATTTATCTTGCCATATACATTTGATATATAGCAGCCTAAATGAAAGATTTCTCATTTAATGAAGATAAAAAATAATCAGAAAATAAAAATAAATCTAAAAAATGGCCAACTCCATAGCACACAAAAAATAAGCAAAATGAAAATAATAAAAAATATACCTGGCTTTGGCAACTTGAGTTCATAAACTCTTAGAACTGTGATGAAATAATTATTTTTCTTCTTATGATATCTATCTCCATTTAGTTATAGATATATATTGCAAATTATATTTTATATAAAATAATTCATTTGTATTTTTAGAATCACCTTGTTTGAAAAAAACTTATTTGACTGTTTCACATACACCCTCAGTGCTGTCAATGTCATTAGGTGTCCCTCTGAGTCACCTGACACCTCTCATGGTCTCAGACAACTTTGACTTGTCATGTGACACTGGCTCTGGGAATTTGGTCCTGCATGAGAGGACTCCATTATATTAAGAAATCTGGTGTCAACCTTCAATTTCCTCAGGAGCCCCACTATTTAACCACTCATTGTATTGCTCTTCAAAGTACTCTTGAAGAAAGACTTGTTATGATGGCATCCAGGGCTTAATAGCTAAATTTGTGTTGAATTATGACATCTACTTTTATAGCAATTCTATCAAGTGACCTCTACAAGCACCCAAACTCTCACTGCCTGGGATCCTTTCAGGATAATGAGGCTTTGCCCAATAGGACTTCATTGTTTGAAGTAAAATAACAGTGCATATAATCAGAGACTTTCATGAACTTGATTGTGAAATGGCACCCACTTTTAGGAAGGATAATGTTTGGTCCAAAAGCCTCCTTGCATTATATTAGACATATTTCATGCAAACAGAAAAAAAAAATGTTTAGAGACAGAAGTCTCTATAGCCTGTGCAAGGGAGATCATTATATAAGATCTACATTTTCTTGTTTGCTACATTTTATTTTATTTTTTTTTTTAAGTTTCAGTGAAGAAAGCATAGTAAGTAGGAACAGATTACTAACAATGAAAAGGATCTAAAGGGAGAGACATTATGTCACTACCATATAGGGCAGAAGCAGAGGCAGGCTATACCAGCCATAGGGCGCGGGCTAAGGTATTCCAATTTAAGATATAAAATAATCCTCTCTCAGCCTGAAATTTGTCACTCTTCTGGGTGACAGGGAGTTGCAAGTCAGTTAAAATGTAAATGTGTTTCTTGGAGGATAACTCAGTAGTTGAATAGCCCCTCCCCCAGTCATTTATCAGATTCGTCTCAGGGCCAGGACAGGGCCTAGTGAGAATGAGGCAGGGACCAAGCCAGGTCTGCCTGACTAGAAGGCAGCTGAGGAGAAAGGTCAGGCGCTGCGTACCCCTTTCTTCCTGCTCCCCACAAAGTCTTAGGGCTGAGAGGTCACTGTGTCACAGGCATCACCACCACCATCCTCATCAATCACTATAACATAGAGCAGGCAGAGCCGCAGTAGTTAAGAATGCAGCCTCAGGTACTCCCTGGCTGGTTCCGATCCATCTTTGCCAAATAGGCAATCACGTTACGTCAGGCAAGTAACTTACCCTTTCAGTGCCTCGTTTTCTACACCCAGAAAGCGAGGCTAACAGTGTCTACTCCACACGGTTACTGTGATGATGAAATAAGTATATGCATTTGTGATACTCTATGCTCAATAAATGCTGGCTGTGTTATGTGCCAGGGAGCCCACCAAGTGCACTTCCACCATGAGCTCAGCTAATTCCCACATTGGGCCCAACAGTGAGTACATCCGCGTCTATTTGGTCCTTGCAGAAATCGAGGCTCTGGAGGATAAAGTAATTTGCTGGAGTATACATAGCTAATAAAATGATGAACGGGGGGAATGTGAGTCCTTTACAGCTGCAGTCATCCTTAGCCTTCTTCTAGCCTCACTTCTGACATGGATATGCCTGTAATTGCTCTTGGCTTTGTTTCTCTCAGCTTCTTTCCACACCTCATGTCACCACTGCTCTGGTTAGAGCGGCCCTCAACTCTTCCCCAGGCTTCTTTTTCAAATTTCTCCTTACTTCAGAGAACATCCTAGACAGGAGGGCCAGAGGGCCCTTCTAGTGTTAAGGTCCAAAGTAACTTTGCTGCTCAGAAAAGACCCAAGTCCCTCACCCTGTGACCAATAGGTAAAAGGCGAAAGCTTTCAGACCTTTCATAGACTGGCCTCAGCCAGCCTTTCTGGAATAATCTCGCTGACACTCCCTGAGGCTGTTCCTGTGAGCCCTCAGGGACTTCTACACCTGCCACTAGACTGTTCTTCCTCTCTTGAGCCCTTTTCTCCTCATCCTGCATGAACCAACTAAAAGGTCATCTTGATCAAGGGCCCTGACTGAGGATCACCAATATTGGATAGTTGATAAATGCTTATCAAATGTGTCTCAGGCACTGTCAGAGGCACTTTGGATACTCAACTCTGCCTTTCTCCACATTTATAATTTCAGACTCCTCAGTGTCTGAAAAGTGTCCTTGAGATCTTCTAGAACATTTCTATACACATTATAGAACTTTCTCCCCTGTTAGAAGTCACAAGGGCCTTATTCCACTTGTTTATCTCTACTGTCCAGCATAGAACTTGGCACACTAATTACTTAATACATATTTGTTGCCAGTTTTAATAAATTTCTTGAAAAAATATCTTCACAGTAGAAAATACTTAACTACAATTACTTTGTAGGAAACCCTATCTAGGAATATGGGAATGACTAATCTAAAGACAAAATTTTCCCTTTATTAAAAAAAGGACACACATAGCTTGCCTTTGGGAAATATCTGCATCTCAGTTTTGAATAATTCAGAGAAAAATATTCTACCTGTGGATTTCCAGAACTTTGTATAGTGATAGGTATTCATCAGGTCCTCAGTCATGATTGGCTCAAGGAAAGAAGCCTGAAGGAAGGGAAGGTGGTAGAAAAATGAAAATTTGCGTGCCAAGAGATGACCTAGAAATGAAAGACCTTTATTCCTAGGGCCAGTGATGCATACCCAGAGCTGCCGGCTCATGTGGCTATGGGCCCAGTGGTAGAGCTTGGGTGGGATGGGGAGACCCTGGCATGGCGGGTCACATCTAGAGCAAGTTTCCGGCCTGAGGTTTGGGAAAGCACCTTTAGGAACACTGTTGCTCTGGAATGACAGGCTAGATACCTAAACACTCCACTGACCAGAATAGTAAAATCAATGTCTTACAAATATTCTAGAAGCAAGCACAAATAAGTCAGTAATCCTTCCCGACACAGTCCATTAGGTGAGTTGAGCCTCCTATTCACCTACAATGCAGGTGAACAAACACGAGCTTTTGGAAAGAAAGAGAAACAAGCTCATGTCAAAAAGCACCAGAGAACCAACCGCTGAGCATGGAAGCCCTTCCTCCAATCAATAGCCAGCCAGGATTTTTACCAACCAAAGATGGGCCCTGCAATGACTGCCCTTACAGACGAAATTATTGACAAAAGTAGATCTATTACGCAGAGACTGTGACCTTTCTCCCCACTCCTTCAAATACCCCTCCCCACTAATCCACTTGATCGTGGTGATTTGCAAGAGATTCAATTAGACACGGCTGATGGGAGAGCACACCACCCAACACACAGTGGGTCCTCTGTAAATGCTTTCTTTTTTTAATGCAACATAGGAAAGAACAGCTCATCTACTTGTACCTGGAATTTCTCAAATTACTCATAAGAGCACTTTAAAAATTCCAGAAAGACAGAGAGTATGCAACCCCTGTCAAAATAGTATTAAGTGCTGAAACACAGACAAAGATAGGTAATTAACAGCTACCAGCTCAGATGAAAATGTCTGCAATCTTGTTTAAGTGCTTGGGTGATAGAAAGCATTTGGAGACAAACTTAGGAAGATAGGATGGGGGTGTAAAGCGGAGAGAAAAAGTTTACAAGACTAGTACACAGCAGATTTTCAGAAAACTAGTTCATACAAAAAACTTTTAAAGTGAAGAGTTTAAAATAAGATCAAAGCTTTTTTAGACAACCTTGCCTGACAAGGTTGCCTGAAGCTCCCTGAAGGGTCTTTTTCAACAGATACAGCTTTTAAAATGGTGTGGAGCGACATTTTCCCAAATATAACGGATATTCCAGGCCTTAGATCAAATCACTTATATTAAAATGTATGGATCCATTAATTAATCTTTCTCTGAAAAATTTTTACCCATTTGGCTCCAAGGGATGGTAACTTCTAGAATAAAAGAAAAAGATGCCCTCTTCTTAAAGTACATAAATACATTTGCACACAGAGAGAGAAAACACATGGGTTTAAGCAAGAAGATAACTTGTGCGTAGAGGACAACTGGAGAGGAACTGGAAAGGTACAATGTCCTTGTACAAGTGGCCAAGGCATTTGGTGACCTTTTCTCCTTGACTTACAACATTTTCTACACTATCAATTGTGATATCAGGAACACATTGAAGTTCTAAAAAAAAATCTATGTACAGGCCTATGTTCATTTTTATAGGAGATTTCTGAAGAGGTGGAATATGAAGGATTTTAAGAGATTAAATTTAAGGGGAGTAAGATATGCAGTCAAGTCTTACTTACCGACTATCGATGGTCTTGTATCATTATGTGTGACCAGAAAAGACTCAGAAATATAGAAGTCACCATAATACTGTGTTCATCTCTGAGTTCTACAAACACATCGAGCCATGTCACAACTTTCTGTGTGTACAGATCCTGAACCTTATTTTCCCTTAGTGTCTATTATACTCAAGGACAAGGTTGATTTCTACTGAAACACTGATTCTGTTACTGACATGGTGTGAAGGTTTTCTAGAATGAAACATGAACACAGAAGAGCTTAAGCTGTCTCAACCAATCCATGATCCCCGAGCTAAAGGCTAATACTTCCAAGACTTAGTTCTAAACAATAGAATCCCACAAACAAAGAGTCTCAACACACACACACACAAAAAGGAAAACTGAGAAATTAACGAAAGATTATTTTAATTTAAATAACCAAATACTTAAGTATTTCTAGACAAACTATTTTGGAGTTTTGTTTGCTGTTTTTTTAAGCACCTAGACTGGGTATTAAAGATTCACTACAAGGTTGGGTAATGCTGGGAAACGTCTCTTGTCCTACAAAGATAAGATGAGAGTGAGTGAATAAGTTATAGCATCTAAAACTGAGCACACCAAAATGTGACATTCAAATGAAGATTCCAGCAATTCAAGATTCACAGCAAAGGACGGCAAAAAAAAATAAAAAGGTTTGCAATAGCTTCCAAAAGATATGTCAAGGAGAACACTGTTCTTTGATTCTTGTCTGTCTGTCTGTCTGTCTGTCTGTCTGTCTGTCTGTCTCTCTGTCTGTCTGTCTCTCTTTCTCTCTCACGGTGGTGGTGGGGTTGGTTTTTGTGACAGGTCCAGACTGCCTTTGCATTTACAGTGATCTTCCTGTGTCAGCCTCTTGACTGCTGGGATTACAGGGGTAAGCCACTCTGCCCATGATTAGTCTCCCATTTTTATTACTACTTTAATTAAGAAACAAAAAGAACAAAAATTTTCCCAGAAGGATATAATTATGACAGAAATAGTAAATACTAAACCTCCTAAAAAGAGGAAGTTAGTTTCTTACATAGAAATGGGTGGCTTGTTTTGTATGATATTTAAAAAAATACCATAACAAGAATGGGCAGTAATAAAAATAAATTATTTCCCTTTTTGTAAAGCATGTGAGGGTAGGAAATTGACCTAAACTGCCAGAGAAATGAGGAAGTACCCTTTTCACACTGTCTTCAGTATGCTATTTCATAATTTATCCTTTCCTCAAATGCCCTTTCTCTGCCACCTCCCTGCTCTCTGCTCTTCAGCTGTTCTCTCTCCTGCTCTTCAATTAAATTATCTCACATTCCTCTCCGATCTGCTGCTCATGGGCTGTCACATCGCTGTCCCATAAGACTCTGAACATGCTGCCAAAACAGCACACGCAAGAGTCATTCACTGAACCCTTTGGCAGGAGCCACTCCTGGTGTGCCAGTCTCAGGGGCAAGGCCAGGGCTCTACGACAGGTCCAGAAGAGCCTGGGTGCGCCCCAGTGTCCCTCTAAGGATCCTGTGAGCTCACCTCCTTGCAGAGGGTGTGATGCAGTACTGCTGGCTGGCTTCAGCAGCCAATACCCCAGCAGCTCACTCCACGACTGCGCCTGTCTCTTCCTGTTGTCTTAAAAGCTCAGTCTTCTCTTGAGCACTTGGAATTGAAAGTATCAAGTTGTGTAGTGATCACAAGCACAAAGCTTTTTATCTTGTTTTCATTTCTGCAAAGTAAATAATTTGAGTCTTTCACTAAATAATGTTTCAAAAAATGTTACAGAACACTCAATCTAGAATGGCATGAATCATCTAAAAGGGAAAGACAGGAAATGTTGTATAATATGCCAAATGAAAGCATTAAATGAAAGGCAAATAATAGAAAATGTTGTAAATGAGATTATAGAAATACACACAGATGAGATTTTCCAGTTTGAGGACATAGAAGACATCATGGACCAGACACAAAGGAACAGGCCACTGAATTAAAGGTGAGCCGGGGAGATAGCTCAGTAGAATAAGCGCTTGTCTGACAAACACAAGGGCCTGAGTTCAATCCCTGGTTCTGCCAAAAAAAAAAAAAAA
>NDGN011538581.1:369-12544 GCA_002564285.1 Tympanoctomys barrerae | reverse complement strand
CTCACTATGCAGCTCAGACTCATAGTGATCCTTCTGTTTTCAGCCTCCCCAGCACTGGGATTATAGGCGTACATCACCACGCCAGGGCTCAGTGGCCGGCTCAGCATTCTCAAGGGTGGGGCTGGCACAACATATGGTATCAGGGATCGAACCCAGGTCCCTGCACTTGCCTAAAGAGGCACTTAGTCTGCTGAACTATCTCACTGGCCCTAGGAATCTTCTCTTTAAAAAGCACCTTCCTTGGCAGCCTTAGCTAAATTTCCTGTGCCTTTTCATCTTGAAAAAGAAAAAGAAACCCTTCACTTTATGAATGTTTTAGCTTTCTAAATCTACCTCTGTATAGCTAAGGTGGTGTTTCTGCAATGGAGACATGAAAGCTTGTGGCTTGGCCCGGCTCCCTTGCTCAGTGGCTGTTTGCATGAGAACCAATGGGGTGCTGTCATGGGTGTGCTTTCCCTGTGTAATTTAAATATCTTCCTTTCCATAAGCAAGCTGTGCTTTTCTTCTACTTTAAACCAATTTAATACTTTAGCTCAGTACCAGCCATTATTAATTTCTCTTGTGCACATATTTCAAATTCCTTGCTTGACAGTTTTGAGAAATTAATGAAAATTAGAGTGTGTTAGCATATCACATGCCTACAGAGACCTGCTAATACATTCAATTACACTTCGTAATGGTAATGGCCACTACAGAGGGATGCATTGCCGTTCATACCTGTTTGCTCTAATGCTTGTGTACTCTCATTCTCTTCTCACCAAATATTGGGAAAAACTGAACCATGATATAAGAGAAAATCCTTCTTTATACTATTTTTCAAAATGGCTATCTAGGAAAATGCACTGTTTCTTGGTATGAAACAGGACAGTGATAGCAGATGTAATTTACTTATTATTTGTCAGTGAGGAGCATTAGTCCATTTATCTACAGTACTGAAAAATCTCTTTTGCCCACCAAAGCTTCAAAGGAATTATATGAAGATACCTTCCTCCCAAAATATGTACTTTGGCAATTTGATTTTGTTTTAAGGCAACATAATTACATTATCTCTATCTATTCTGTGAGTGACAGCAGCACTGGGGATTCTTTTGAAACCCTGATGAGGGATACAGGATGCGAGTCACTGGTCATGCGGACCCTGGTTGTGTTGATCCTCTCCAGTTTTTGGAGCACGGTTTAAGATTCAGCTCGACCAGAAGTGCTGGCCATGATAGGCATAATATTATGTTGACATGTGTGCACTTGAGTAACTGTGCATGCTGTGGTCAATATGGTTGAAAAGTCATCTTCATGCAAGTAATCACAGTGGACATTAATCCTTGATGTCAAGTATTCTCATAGCCTGTTACGAGATAAATGAAATGCACATTTATTCTTTTTGAGACATTCAATCTCAGTATTTTTTGGTTTAGATGATGATCTTCTAGAGCTCAGAGGCAAGAGAAAATGAGTTCATTTCGTGTAACCTGAATATGTATTTTGACAAAGGGCTAATAATACAACTAGACCTGGTGGCATATTCCTAAAATTCCAGCACTCCTGGGGGCTGAAGTAGGAGGATCACAGGTACAAGCCCTACCTAGACGACTTAGTGACCTTGTGAGATTCTGTCTCAAAAAAGCTAGGAAGTGGGCCCCTGGGGATACAGCTTACTGTGCAGTCCCTGGCTTCAATCCTTAGTACTTCAAAAAGTTAACAATATATTTGTTTTCTAGAAAGAATGATTTATTAGACCAGTGTTTACAAATACGTTTATTAATGTGTTTGTGTCAGATAGCATACTGATTTATTTTTTCCACTAAGGTAGATTAGTGAGGTCAGATATATACACATTGCTTGACCTGAACAATTTCTGTGACAGGCATTATGCTATGTATTATGGTCTATAAGACACAGAAGACAAAGTAAATTATTTAAGCTGTAAATTGCCAGTACTTGGCAGAGGAAGTTATTCATTTCTAACCTTTTTGGAATCCTTTTAGTCTTGGGATCCATGCCAGGAAGGCAGAATTTCTACCTTTGGTGCAGTTAAAATTCCAACCTAAGCACAATGTTCTAATTATACGAATTAACGAAACACAAAGCACAATGATCAAAAGTTGCTATTTTAAAAATGTTGAACTTTGTGCAATATTTGATTCATTAAAGTTGTGTGTATGTTCAAGATAATGTCATGAAAGTTTCACTCTGTATGGCCAATCTATGTAGTATAGGGGTGAGTGGTATTTGTGCTGTGCAAACTCTCTCCTGAAGGGTCATGCGTAGCTCCATTCTTGTCACTGTAACCCAGCCTGTGTATGGATTGTGAAGAACGTAGCTACACTTTTAGGGCCCTGCAAAGGAATGGCTCACCCTATCTCAGTGGGCTCCTCCTTCAAACTATGGGGGCTATGTCTCTATCTTCCTTGCACTCAGTGATATCCGCCTCTTTTGTTAACTGGAAGTCCTAGAGGTACAGCAAGAGTAGAGGGCAGCACAAGGCTTGTCTCTCATAATTGCCACTCAGTTCAGTGAACTATACACATTCCAGCTAAAAGCTTCATGGTAAAAGATGACAAAAGGAAATGAAGCAGAACTCCATAGTACAATCTGGCCAGGATCCAAGAAAAAAATCTTAAAGGATAGTTAAATGCTAAAATTATCATTTATTTAAAACAGATATGTAATTAGCTTATACATTTACCCAAATAAAGCAGTATTATGGTGCATAGGCCCACTTAAAACAGATTCAGTGGGAAGTATCCATAATAAAGGAATACAATTTTGTGATTATATGCATCTAATACAAATTCAAAAGGATCTCGAAAAGTTGCCTCGCTTGATGGCTACTGGCTTTGGGAGCTCTAGCATCAATACTGTGACCTACAAAGTTAGGCCTTGGGACTTAGTGTTTATGAACACTCAGATGCTTATCTTGTTGCTTAGCAATTAAGTATTTTTTAATTTAATGGTAGCTTCCCTTGCTCTGCCTTCTCACCTTAAAAATGTCTTTGAAGATTCACTGAACTCTTGTAGAAACTTTAAAATTGTATGACAGTACATTTGACCTGCTTAATCCTTTGTAAACTTGCTTTGTCATTTAGGAGGCATTAATAATGGCTGGAGAGTGACGGGTGGTGACTGCTTTGTTACATGAGGTGGACACAGGATATGAAAAGCCAGGGCTTCTAACTTGATCCCCAGATGATTCTGTCTGTGACAGTTTCTTTGACATTGGGCTGCAGCACACAAGAGATTTAACTTAAATATGGCAATCCAATAGCACAAGAGTGCCCTAAGGACTTCCTTCCTCGTTGGTCTATTAAAATGGCTTCTGTAGGTCATGACAAAATCCTCTGTCCAGTTTCTGAGGAGCTTATCTAGAGGCTAACTGATGCATGGCTATGAGGACACCAAAGGGCCCTGATCACAGTATGGGGAATGGAGCAAGTCACCCTCATTAGAAGTCAGATTTTTTTTTTTTTTGCCATGGTAAAATAACATGTTGAGAGAGAGAGAGAGAGAGAGAGAGAGAGAGAGAGAGAGAGAGAGAGGGAGAGGAAGTAGGAGCACATTTTGGGCCATGTGCATTTCTACTAGCCTTTTCTTTTGGCCCAGTGCCACTCACTAGCTCTCTTTCTCTTTCTATCTCTTAAAAGTAGTTTTGCTTAAATCTAAGGGTTGAGGGTGGGCCAAATCTCAGAGGATTAAAGCACCTGCTTAGGTAGACTCAGGGACCAGGGTGTGTCCAGCCAGCCCCACCCCAGGGGTGCACTGAGAAGGTGACTGAGACTGGGTGCAGAGGTGCATGTGTCTGTAATCCCAGGGCTTGTGAGGCTGAGGAGCACTATGAGTCTGATTTGTGCAGTGAAACCCTGTAGACCCTGTATGAAATACTTAAAAAAAATCTAATGGTTGAGTGACTAGCTCTCTTCATTAAATGTCAGAGTATCTATAAGGAGTGTGTGTGTTTTTAAATGATGATTTAGATCCTAAATTTTGAAGAGCTTTATACATGATTAGCATGCACATGTCTGGAAGTTCTGCTACAGGCTTTCTTTGGTCTTCTGCCCTATGTGCTGCTTTAAGACTCCTACAGTAACCTTCCTGGTGTTTGGGGGAGGTAGGAAATGCAAAATTTATTACTTTTTTTTTTTTTTAGAACTGGGGATTAAACTCAGGCCCTTGCTCTTGCCAGGCAAGCATTTATTCTACTGAGCTATCTCCCTGGCTCTACCTGCAGACTTTGAAGAACTTGACTTTTAAAGTTTTGAGGGCAGGGCAGATGGCTCAGTAGAATAAGTGCTTCCCTGGCAAGTGCAAGGGCCTGAGTTCAATCCCCCATTCTGCAAAAAAATAAATAAATGAAAAATAAATAAATAAATAAAATTTTGAACTGAACTTTTATTTGCTTATCATTTGAAATAATGACATGTTTACCTAAAATTATTTTCCCTTTAATTCATTCTATAATGTTTAGAAGGAAATCTTATTAGAATACTTGATTTTTTTATGCATTTTATAACAATGATACTCTGACATGAAGATGTTTATTTTCTGATTTTATTGTTCTCTTAATTCTTATAGATTTGGAAACTATGAATTTTACCTTTTGTTAAAACTTTCTTTCCCGTTTGTTTAAATGAAAAGTGATTAATGGGGTTAGTGTATGTGTGTTAGACAATGTCTTTTGTTTTTCTTTGTCAGAAAATAATGAGCTAGATCGCAGTATGGTGTAGGAATGTATGTGGCTCTTGTGCTTTGTAGTTCTAAAAAGCTTCTTCCTTTTAAGCCTTTTTACTTTAAAACTTTAATAAAAAAGCTTTATTTTCCAGCTCTTCTCTTTCAACTCATTGTTCTTAGCACATTTAATTCCACATATCAAGTGTTACTAAAAAGAATTTCAGTAATGTCTCCTTTGATGCACATGGTACTTTACTGGGCCTCAGTTTCTTTATCTGTCCAATAGGACGCTTACATTAGAAAATCCCCAAAACTCCAGAAGTTCCAAAGTAGGTGGCCCGTCCGTCAACATAGTGATGAAGGGTAAGTTGCTGAGTGGCTGCATGAACCTGCCTCTGTACTAGTTCCTTGAAATGGGACTTTTCCACTCAAACTCGTGTGCCCTAGAAGTTGCTCATTCTCCACGGTCTCAGCAGCGCTTAGAGCAGCCACCACCTAGCCTGACCCTCTCATTTTACAGATAAGGAAAATAGAACAGTGTTTCAGTAGAATAGTAATATAAATGCAAAGAAATTAATTTTTATTTTTTTCCAGTGATTGTGAACTGAGACTTACAATAAATAATCTCAAAACAACATTATAAAATCTCAGAGATAATTATGCAAATATATCTTAAGGTCCCATTTGCTTGTCTGACCTCAGGACCGGGGTCCCTGTGGCCTTTTGGTTGCTGTTTGCACTTGGTCACCCCAATAAAGTCATTGAAAACAAGTGGGAAACACTGGTCTAATTCATTAAAATAATTATTCCTTCCTTAGATCTCCGAGCCTTACACTGAAATCTTTATGCTGTAATAACAATTTTGCTACCTATTAATTTTGGCCAGGACCACTCAGCTGTTTCCATATCTGTTGTAAGCTTTGATATTATTTGACCCTGCAAATCTTTGTGTCGATGGACATATGAAATTATTGACATTTTGAAAAGACTTCATTCTATTTGCAAATGGCTCTGTTGTATATTAAGAATTTATTTTGTTTAGAGTCAACTCAAGTGTACTTTTCTGTGGGCTTTTGCATTTCATTCAGTTTTTTAAAGCATTAAATGTTAGCTTAGATGTGTCCTGAACAGTTCCTTCACTCATGTGAGTGCACTGTTTTCTTAATTATCAATGGTAGTGGGGACAAGAGGAATAAAACACAGAGTGAAGAAGCTGACTTTATCCAACTATGTAGTAGTTCTGTTCCTTCCTGGGATATTGGTGTAGGTAAAGTATAGACTACTGATCTGATTTTGGTTTTACTTCTTTTATTCTGTGGTAGCATTTAGAGAAAAGAGGAGGCTTTCTGTGCCTGAAACTCCTCACAAATTCATCTCAACAGATCCATGTTCTCATTTGTACTTAAGCAGCAATATTATTAAGAGTTAATAAAGGACATAAAGGGCATAGTCTAGAGTACTTTGTTAAACAGAATGTGATATATTTTATGGAGGATGATGACAAAGAAAGAGAAGCAGGAAAAGAGGAAAGAAAGGGAGGGAAGGAAAGAGGGAAGAAAGGGTGCGCTATGAGTTCCTGACATATTAGCAAATGGTTGTTTGGGATTTTAACTTGCCAGGGGTTAACTAGTGCTGCAGTTTAAAGTAAACGGGGTTTAAATGTCACATATAATAACCAGGAGGAAAATTGGGACTCTATTTGCATGTGAATGGGGACAGAGGTGACTGGATGTTGATTCACTGCACGAAGAATGTTTGCCCTTGGTGAAATGTTTTACCTTCCATGAAATTATAAACAATATTTCTTACTGACTGTAAAATACAGACACCTACCCTAGCCATGTCTGCTGCAATTAGAAAAATGTATTTAAATAATACAACAGGAAACTTAAGCGCAGAAAATGGGGTTAATTTTTTTCTTTTTCTTTTTTTTGTGTGTTTTTTGTGACAATACCAAACTTTTTTAAAATTTCATTTTAAAGAGAATAAAAAATAATAGATACAGCATTAGTGACAACACAGAATTTCAAAAAGGAAGATGTTAGGCATTCAACTTTGGTTGTTATATTGCACATTGTTGTTTTTAAAATAATTGCTCAGACAGATACAAGTATGTAAAATAGGTTAAAATAAAAATTGTAAGCTCTGCAGCACAGCGTCTCTCGCATGAGGCCATAAGGTCAATTCCTGCAATCCTTTCCCACAATAAATAAATAAAATAAATAAAATTTCTTTTCATGTACATCTTTAGATTTAGGGAAGGCAGAAAGGGATTGATAAATATATTCCAAGAGGCATAGCATTTAATGGACAAAGACACTTTATTCCTATTCCTTGAGAAATATGTTTGACCTTTGTAGAAGAAATTACATGAATTTTTCTTATATTGTTTTATGCTTTATGTTATTAAAATTCCTCTCCATAGCAGTCTAATGTGCTTTTTATTTGTAAAGTTAATACCTTTATGGGAATAAACACAATCATAAACTGTAAGACTATTTAGGAGAAAATTATTTTTAGACAATATTGTCAGTATCTCTTCAAAACTTAGAGTGCCTTAGAAGTGCATGGTTCATCAAAACAATAAATATATATTTCTTAACTATTTTTCTAGGTACATTATTAAATACTTTCATTAGGGCTGGCCAAATACCTCAGCAGATTAAAGTGCCTGCAAGCAGGTACAAGGACCAGGGGTTCGATCCCTGGGCCTGCCATGCCAGCCCCGCCCCTGAGGCATGCTGAGATAGCAATTGAGACTGGGCATACTGGCACTCGCCTGTAATCCCAGCTCTTGGGAGGCTGTAAACATGTGGATTACCAAGAGTCTGATCTAATAGTGAGACCCTGAACACCCTGTAGACTAAAATACAAAAAACAAAATAAAACAAAAAAAAACTTTTATTGACTGAAGATACTGATTTTCTTTCAATTTCACTTTGTTTTCTGATCCTTTCAGTCAACAAGATCATAGCTAAAGTGTAATTTTATAGTGCGTATACTGTATAAATTATTTGATGTGTATATATCTTAACCCAATATTTCTCCAAATCATTATAAGAACTGTGGGAGTCATAGAGCTGCTTTATTCACCCAGAGTCAGACAATAAATTAAGATCAGGGGCAGAATTAGATTCAGTAGTGATGCTGAATTCTGAGCTTATTGTTGAAGCATGCTGGCTGTGGTTTGTTCTGCATAGAACCAGAGGTCAGGACGCTCATAGTTAAGATTTTGTCCTCTGTAAAAAGACACAAAAATTTAACATCAGAGTCCATGCAGGGAGCCTTCTTCTTATGGGGACCCCCAGCACGCTGGGACTTTAACAAAGAGATTCTATGAGCAGAGGCCCCCTGGGCCTGCCAAACGGGGACACACGCGCACAACAGGATACCTCACTGATTTGAAGAAATGTCACTAGCAGCTGATGGCATGTGCAAGAAGGGATGACAGTCTCCACTTGAGGGTCCCTTGTTCTGACATTTTTCTTTCAAGAAATTGAGCAAAAGCTAGCTCCCTTGGGCTATGTGAGGTAAACATTCAACCCTCTAAGTTCATACAATATATTTCTGAAGCAGAACCTTGACTCTTCCTTTGCTTGAAGTGATAATACTGATTTCTGTGGTAGGATTAATTTTTTTATCTGTATTTTATATATTTATAAATTTACTATGGATGGAACATGTAGATCATTGGAAGAAAAAAGAACAAGTTATATCAAATTCCAGTTTACTATCTGCGATCTTGTACATGTGTGAATTCTTGTAGCAAAGGATTTCCCCTGCTTTTGTATGAGGCAAGAGGGATGGCTGTAAGCTTGAACAAGAGCTAACAGGTCAAACATAAGATATCTGTGAAAGGGGAGCCTTTGTTTCATCCAAGGAGGGGGAGCTACCAGTCTTATTAGGTAGGCCTAGCAATATCAAAGTTAAGACTTGCTTTCATAATAAACTTAAACTCCAGGTTTCTAGGTGTAACTTGTCAATCTTAAATAGCATTTCAGCAGCATGAAACACACCCACAGGCAGAGCTGGCCCTTGCATCTTCCGTGACCTGGCATTGTTACTAACCACTCACTACACGGCAAGCTCTGTGCCGCGTGTGCTGTGTTGTGTGTATGTGCTCTGTGGTCTTTAGTAGAGTCTAGCATAACAGGTGCTAGTATTCTGCTTTATTTTTTTTTCAGAAAATGTTTTTTTTAATTTTTTATTCATTTTAATGAGAAAAAAGCAATGAAATAGTTTCAAAACAGATTAGTAGGATAGTTACAATAATTAATACATTTTATATTGTCATCTTTGTAATAGTTATTCAGAGGACAAGATGCAGACATGATATCTTTTCTAAACATTAGTACAAACCTTTCCTCTTATTGAACTAATAGAAGGTAGCTGTCTATCTATTCTAACTATTTTGTATATACATACTTTTTTCACTTCAAAATGGTCCTTTATTTATATCCCCTTTTTTGTTTCATTTTGTCAGAGAGTGGTGTTCCATTGTTGTTAGAGGAGCTGTATTTGTAGAAGTCTTTAAAGGACCTTTTCATATTTGATGCCAGTTCAACTATTGTAGGTACGTGAATTCAGCAAAATATCCCAAAATAGTCCAATAGTATCTAATAGTTATGGGTTATCAGCAGAACTGGCAATTGTGTGAAGTTGTTGACTTGAGCCGTTCATAGCTTAGCATATTAATATGGCATTATTTTTTATACCTTCTGGTTTTACTTTTCTGATGGATGGCTAAAACCAAGTTAAAGCAAAACCTATATAAGTAAAAATGTAGCTTACATATCTGACAGGGTCAGTCAAATACCCTCAGGATTTACACTAACACTATGTACAGCACCTTGTAGATCTTTTGTCAGAGTCAGCCATCTGGATGAGTCATGGCCATTGCTTGACCAATTTGCTCTCTGTGAAAGTCTGAGAATTTTTTCTCCCTAGGTGACTCTCGTTAGGCACACTATACATCAGCAATCACTTTCCTTTGTGACCCCATAATCTCCTTGATCAGAAAAATTGGAAAACCAGTGAGTTACAAGATGTCACAGCAGAGGTTCTCTTCTGTCCTGAGTCCTCACTGACCTTGAAGGGCTAGGGCCAAAACATTGGCTATCTTTGTAGCCTCTCTTTTTGTTTAATTTTTGGTCTTCAAACTTTAGTTGTTAAACATCCAGAAGAGAAGCTTAATGATATTATTACCCTGTAACAGAGGCATTTGAGCTTAATATCACTATCTATCTGAATATCAAATGCCTTAGACATAACATGGAACTCCTATTTTCCAACAACCATGGATATGCTAAACTTTAAATCCCTATAGAATTTTTTAAAAAATTACAAAATTTTACACAGAAATTTAGAAATCAGATTATATACAACATTGTAGCAGTACAATCCCATGATTTTTTTTTCTTATCCCTTGTTGTCTTTCATTACCTTTTTTTTTAAACAAATGTTTACTTTAAAGTGAGTATAAGAATAATTGATATGACATTAGAACCTATGCATGTAGAAGACCAAAATGATAGACATTTCAATCATGGCTTTAGTATTACACATTACTACCCTTAGTTTAGTTGCTTAGTTTACAGATATCAGCATAGTTAGTCAGGATGAGAATTCTACCCATTAACTACTATTTTCAAAAACCTAATAGAGATTCTTAAGACCATGACCTTAACCATCTTGTTTATATAAATGCATGGTTTTCCCCCTGCTGTATTTCCTAACTCTTCCCCTTTCTGTCTATTCATTGTTTGATCCTTAAGTTCTTGCTTTCCATTGAACTGTGTTATACCTTTCATTTTTATTTCTTCTTCTGAGTTCTTACAGTAGGGAGACTATATGATATTTACACTTGTGGGTCTGGTTTATTTCACTTATATCTTCAAGGGACATCCACTTGTAGATGAAGACTTTGAGCTTATCATTCTTTATAGCTATGTAATACTGCGTTGTATAAAAATACCACATGTTTTCCATCCATTCCTAAGATAACCGGCATTTTGTTTTTTTCCAAGATTTGGATACCACAAATTGTGCTGCTATAAATATAGGTGCACATATATAACTGTGATAGGATGTTTTCAGTTGTTTTGGAAAAATTCTCATTTGGGGGATAGCTGTATTGAATAGGATTTCCAGTCCTAGTTTTTTGAAGAATTTCCACACTGATTTCCATAATGGTTGCACCAGTCTACATTCCCACCAGCAGTGGATAAGTGTACCTTTTTCCCCACAGCCTCTCCACCATTTGTTGTTGATTGATTTGTTTATGATAGCCATTCTTTGTGGGGTGAGATAGCATCTCAATGTTGTTTTAATTTGCATTTCACGAATGGCTAGTGATGTGGAGCATTTTATCGTGTATGTATTTCCTTCTAGTTTTTCTACATCTAAGAAGTGTGTGTTCATCTTGAATGCCCATTATGGATTGAGTATTTATATTTTGGGGGCCTTAATGTTTTTTAGCTCTTTACCAATTCTAGATAGAAGACCTTTGTCTGAGATCTTATTAGTTAAGACTTTTTTCAGATTTATGGGTTGTCTTTTCACTCTGTTGGGAATTTCTTGTGGAGTGCAAAAACTTCTCAATAAGAGGAGGTCCCAGTTGTTGATTCTTTCAAGTATTTCCCATGCAGTTTGATTTTTGTTCATTAACTGTTTGCCTACCCCTATGTCTTCAAGATTTCCACCTACTTTCTTTTCTAGGAGATTTAGTGTTTCTGTTTCAATGTTCAGATCTTTAATCCATTTTGACTTTAGTTTAGTATAGGGTGATAGACCTGGGTCAAGTTTTAATTTTCAACGTATAGAGAGCCAATTTATCCAGCACCACTTATTAAAGAGGCTTTCTTCCAATATGCATTTGTGGCCCCTTTGTCAAAGGTAAGAGGGATGAGTGTTTGTAGTTGTTTCTGTATCTTCTAATTTATTCCATTCATCCTCAGGTCTATTTTTTTTTTTTTGCCAATACCATGCTGACTTTATCACTGTAGCTTTGTAGTATAATTTCAAGCCAGGAATTGTAATGTCTCCTGCCTTGGTTTTGTTGCCCAGAATTGCCTTTGCTATTCTAGGTTTTTTCTGGTTCCATATAAATTTTAGGAATGATTTCTCTAGATCTTTGAGGGATGTTGGTGGTATTTTGATAGGGATTTATTAAATCTGCATAACAATTTTGGGAATATGGTCATATTCACAATGTTGGTTCTTTCTATCCAAGAGCAGGGAATATGTTTCCATTTTCTGAAATCTTCTATAGTCTCTTTTTTCAGAGTACTGTAATTTTCATTGAATAGATCCTTTACTTCTTTAGTTAGGTTAATTCCTAAGTATTTCATTTTCTGTCATGCAATTGTAAAACATATTGTTTGTCTAATTTTCCTCTCAGTGTAGTTTGCTATCTGTATAGGGGAATGCTATTGACTTTTGGGTATTGAACTTGTATCCTGCTATGTTACTGAATTTGTGTATTAATTCTAGTAGCTTCTTGGTGGAGTTTTTT
>NDGN011538579.1:2363-15627 GCA_002564285.1 Tympanoctomys barrerae | reverse complement strand
GAATAAGCGCTTGCCTGGCAAGCACAAGGGCCTGAGTTCAAAACCCCAGTTCCACCAAAAAAAGAAAAGAAAAAAAAAACAAAAAACAAAAAACAAAAAAACCTCAGTAAATAGGATTCCCCTAACTGCCCCGGGATGGCTCCATAGTATAAGTGCTTCCCTGGCAAGTGCAAGGGCCTGAGTTCAAGTCCTGGTTCCGCAAAAAAAAAAAAAAAAAAAATCACCTCAGAAAAAGTGCCCAGAAGGCTATAACCCAAAGGAAGCTTATTTTTATAGCTGTGTGAGGCACCATCAAACTGCTCTTGATAATCCACAGTGCATCTGCATTTTAATGGTTTCATTTGATCCTCACAGATACTCCCTAAGTAAGGGAAGACATGATTTTCTTCACTGTTTCAAAGAGTAAGCTTGTATATGGAGAAATTGAGTGACTTACTCAAGTGGTATTAAGTGACAATTAGTTGACAGGACAGGGGTTAGACTCAAGGCCACTGCCTTTCCAAGTACCTCATTAGTTTACTATCGCTAGCCAGAGACTGTCTCAATTTCAGAGTCAGTGACGAATCGCTGTGTAAATACCTAAAAAATTCTAGGCATCGTCAAGAATAGCAGAGTTGGGGATCATAGAGGATAAGTGTAATCTCATTTTGGGAGAAAAGTGTGAAGCAACTAGTGAACATTAGAAAGTGCCGCTTGCTCTGAATTTATACATTGAGACCTTCAGCTCGGAAGGGGTGGCATCAGCAGGTGAGGCCTTTGGGAGCTGATGGCTTAAGTGTCCTTATCCAGCGAGGCCCAGGAGCTTATCTGTCCTTTGTGAGGGCTGAGGGACAGGTATGACCTATGAGCCAGAACTCAGACCTCTCCGTGCCCCCAACCTGCGGGTGCCTTGACCTTGAACTTGGGCCAGCCTCGGGTGTGTAAGGAACAAGTTCCTGTTGTTTGCAAGCCACTCAGTGTGTGGCATTTGGTCACAGCCTGCCCTGACCAAAGCAGATGCCCAAGGCGCTGCTTTCTCCTCTTTCCTCCTCTCCCTTTCTTCTTCTTCTCCTTTGCTCTCCAGTCTTGCTCCAGAGGGAGCTTTCTGAGACGAGTGTGAACCCTCAGCCTATGGCGTCCTGACAGTGAAAGCAAGCAGGTCCCGTGAAGAAGCCCTTGAGTGTGGGCACTCTGCTGCCTGGTACCGCACACGAAGGGTTCTCAGAGAAGCTTCACTGGCTTCAAAAAGGATATTTTGAGAGCACTGAAGTAAAATCTAGTTAGAATTTGAATTTTTACAAACATGCACAGTTCAACTGACCTCTGTGACTTGTGATTTAATGTCTTCCCTACAAATTGCTTTTCAGAATTGAGGTATGCATGGATAATTTTATTGGAAAGGAAGAACTGTGATCAAAAAGTATCCTAAGGTTTGAAAGATTTCCTGGAGCTCACTCAGTGCTTTTTCATTTCAGGAACAGGATAAATCGCTTCTGAACACGAACAGAAGACAACTGAAAGGCTTCATACACAATGCTCTGTGCCTGCATCGGAAGACGAGAGGGCAATAGTTTTAATAGTTCTAAAGGAAATCTCTGAGCGTATATCAAAGGTCCATAGGAAACACCATGAAGTTAGTCTCCCATATTTTTAAGTAACTTACATAATCATTTCTCAGCAACATGAAAAAAAAAAAACCCCAACCATATATAAAGGCTATTTAAAGACATAGTTATGGGGAAAGTTAAGTTTGTAGATCATAGAAAGTGTGTTAGAACTTTTGCCAGCAGGACAGGTTTCTGATTTATTCTGCCTTAGAAACTGCAGAAAGCCTCAAACCAAACCAAAATAAAAACCCAAAGGTAAAAGCAAAAACGTTCTGTCTTATTCAGACATGCCTCACTGTTGAGAAGGGCAGACGTCTCTATTTCTGTGACAACAGGAAAGCAAGTGCTCCTGCCCCTGCTCGAGCAGGCAGGTTGGGACAGCAGAGGACATGGGGCGGTGCCCTCCCCCAGGTCCAGCGAACTTTGTTCCATATATACTTTCCTGGAATTAAACCATCACCCACGGATGGAGGCTGTGGAGTAGGGTGAATGCTTGATAACAGAGATTCTCAAAATTTTAGGTTCAGCAATATTCTCTTCTAAATTACTGAGAATCCCAAAGAAAATTTGTTTATGTGAGCTACAGCCTTTGATACTGGCCAGCAATTAAAACTGAGAAATTACATATAAGAACAGACAAGCAAACATCCCATTAGCCACCAGGGCTATGTCATCATACCATACAATTTTTCTAGAATATTTCACGTTTTTTGATTTGTTTTGATTTTTGTTTTTTGCAGCAAGGTCTCACTATAGTTCAGGCTGGCCTTGAACTCATTATGCAGCCCAGGCTGGCCTCAAACTCTTGGTGATCCTCCCGCCTCGGCCTCCCAAGTGCTGGGATTACAGGTGCGTGCCACCACACCTGGCTTCTAGGACACTTCACATATACTCCTCAGGAAATGAGAATAAAAGTTGTAAATAATGAATTAATATCATTATAAAAATAGTTTCCACCTCATGAGTGCCTTCAAAGAGTCTTTGGAACGCCTAGAAATCTACAGATCACACTTTAAGAATGGCTGACTTATAGCTGGAGAACCTAAAATTCTTATAGTATAAGAAATATACAATTTTCTTATTCTTATCTTTAAAATCTGTAGATATCTATTTCTTCCTCCCAGGTTAGCATAACTTTCTTTGCATTTTAGGCTATTTTTTTAGTCAGTTGGTAATATCTCTTTTTTGAGAACAAGTCTTTGAAATAAAACTGAACATCAACAGGGAGATGGAATTCACTTTACAGAAATTTATCTTAAAAACCCAAGAAAGTCATATGAAGAGTAAGAAATTCAGTGCTACTACATGTTTTATAAGAAGGAAGCTATAATTTAATTCAAAAGCCACAGTTTTATGCTTTTTGATTCTGCCTGGATCTGGCTGGGATACACACCTCACAAATACCCCTCTCGTGAGCCCCACTGAGTCCTGGCTGTCATTCTCACCCTGGAGACTGCTAGGGGACCCGGTAGGCTGGCCTAGCGCCACACCCTCCTCACCCTTGCCGCCCCACCGTCACTGCAGAGTCAAGGAGAACATAGGGAGCTTCAAAAATGACACAAGGAAGGAACCAAGGGCACTCTCAGACCTCTAGCCCACCAAAAACAAGTCCAAGGGACAAGGTCATAAAAGAACTTGGAAATTACACACCTGAAATTTCTGGATGACAGCAACTAAAGCAAACAACTCCATAAGGCTATGAAGGAAATCAGATCAGAAATAATCTCTCAGGTAAAAAAGGAAATGTCAACAATTATGAAAGAATTGCTTGATATATCTTAGGAAGACATAGATTAAAAAAAAAAGAGAATAGGAAAATGATAGAAACATTGAATGAACAATACAGGAAAGAATTAGAATGCATGAAGTAGATTCAAACTGATATCCAGCACATTAAGAATTCCATGAAGGCAGGCAAAACTGTTTCAGCAAAACAAAAGATAGAATTTTAGACCTTGAAGATAACATTGCAGCTAGTGCATATGAAAGGAGATATCTCTTAAAAATAACAAGGAACCAGAAGATAGCAATACAACAGCTGCAAAATGATGCAAAGAAAAATAATATAAGACTGATAGGTATCAATGAAACAGCTGGAGATAACACAAATGACATAAAAAAAGATGGTTTGCAGATATAGTAGCAGAAAATTTCCCAAGCATAGCAAAAGAATTGGACATACAGTAACTGAGGCATAGTAACTCCAGCTAGCCATAATCAAATAAATTTTCACGTAGGCACATAATAATCAAGATTCCAGAAATTGAGCCAAAGAACAGAATATTAAAAGCTGTTAGAAGAAACAGATCACTGATAATGGAAAGCGCATCAGAATCATGACAGATTTTTCAACACAGACCATAAAATCAAGACGAGCGTGGAGTGAGCTACTTCAGGTCCTGAAAGAAAACAACTTGCAACCCAGGCTGATATACCCTGCAAAACTATCTATCAAATTTAACAGAGAGATAAACTACTTCCATGACAAAGAACAACTGAAGAAATTCATGACAACCAAGCCAACCCTACAAAGAGTACTGACAGAAACAAAGATGACCATAAATACCCCTTTCCCTCCCACATTCCCTGTCCGTAGTGGCCATGACTAGACTACCAATTTTTATGGCATTTACAGCTTAGACTACCAATCTTTATGGCATTTACAGCTTATTTATTTGGGCGCCATGAATTGAACTCAG
Organism: Tympanoctomys barrerae; assembly: GCA_002564285.1. Classification (NCBI taxonomy): domain Eukaryota; kingdom Metazoa; phylum Chordata; class Mammalia; order Rodentia; family Octodontidae; genus Tympanoctomys; species Tympanoctomys barrerae. The sequence goes on along the minus strand of NDGN011538579.1, from coordinate 11,342 downwards.
GACCTTACCAGGCAGGTGCTTGTGTTATTGAACTATATCTCTGGCCCTCAGCATTTTTATTTAAAAATAAATTCTTCCCTCTCTGGACCTATGCCCTTACAAGGTGCTATTGTGATCCTCCTGCCAAGAGGTGACATCTAGTCTCACTCTCTAGCTCTGGGAAGCCTGTGGCTTGATCTTGCCAAGGAGTCCTGGCAGGCACCGTGGAAATGCAGGCTTGAGAACCACCTGTGCCCTGGGCCTTGTGCTGCTGCGTTCCTCACCCGGGGAGCACCACGTGGCCACGCCCCACTGGCCTGCGGAAGGCTCAATGGCCCACGACAGAGCATGTAGGCGCCCCTGCTAAGGCCAAGCTATCAGCAGACCTGCAAACGAGACTGCCTCGTGCAGCCAGCCTTCCAGCAGGCCTGCTGGCTCCCAGAGGATACGTGAGGAGCCTGGGAAGAGCTCACAGCATTGCTCTGTTTAAATTGCCAACCCACAGATCAGTGAGCTAAATCAATGTTTATTGTTTTCAGCTACAAGTCTCGTGTTTAGACAAGATATCATGTCTGCATCTTGTACCATGAATAACTCCTATGAAGACAACAATAGGCAATGCATCAATTATTGTAACCATCCTACTAACCTATTTTGAAACTGTCTCATTGCCATGTCTTTCTCAATAAAATTAATTTTTTAAAAACAAGTCTTAGGATGGTTTTAGTATAATGAAGACCATTAGATAGATTAATTTATATTTTATTTGGAGCTGTTAGGTAACACACTTCAAGTTAGACTTTGCTACGGACTTAACTCCAGCATGCACTCTTTCTGATATTTAACTTCCCTCTTCTGTGTTTCAGCTTTTCTGCCTCGAGGACAGGAATACTCTCATGAAGGTCAAGAGAAGTTCTCATGCAAATGTAGTTATAGGATAGTTTTTCACATCCTTTTTTCTTTTTTTTCAACAATTTCACTAGAACCCACTAAGGGCGACATTCCAACATCAATGTTCTCTACCAATGAGATAATATGTATTACTTAGCAAACTACCAAATATTGGATGTGTGCAGTGTTGTAATTATTAGCTCACAAAGAGTCGAGCTACAGAACTGTTGGAAGGCTAAGAACAGCCCCCTTCCGAGAGCAGGCCTTTCCCTCTGAGCGGCCCCTGCCTGTCGGCTCAGCAGCGCCAGGCTGGCAGAATCTCTGCTTACCTGGGACTTGAAGTACGTCTCTTGTGGGGTGGCCAGCACGTCTGCGGACGCGATGTCTAGGTGCATGAGAGTCTGCCGAAAGGAAGGCCGGTTGCGAGGTTTACTCTGCCTAAAAAAAAAAAAAAAAAAAAAAAGAAAGACAGTTTATGCGCCTTGGAAGTCAGGATTTGGAGTATGAAGATTTTATTCTACTTTCTGAAACACATTTGTTGTACTCCAAAATGGCTATATCGCAGACAGTTCTGATGTTCTGAAGGGCGAAAGGGCAAGTAATTAGGAGACCCCACTCCTGATGAAACGCAAGTCTAGCTAGGCTCACAGACCTGTGTAGCCGTCCACTAGGGCCACCAGGGGAAAAGCAGTATCATTTACTAAGGCGCATGAGTTCAAGGAACAGCACTAAACCTAGGAGCCTTATTTAGTCACAGCGCAACAACCCTAGGAGCAGGTGCTATTTCTGTTTTACAGATGAGAAAACTGACACAGGAATGACGTGCCCCAAAGTACACACAGATTCTAAAACGGCAAGGCCAGGGTTTGAATTCAAGTCCTCTAAGTCCACAGCTCCCTGTCTTTTCCACCACCAAGGGATCCTCTTGGTGTTTTAGAGGCTTTTAAAAAATTATTTCAAAGAGTAAAAACAAAAACAAGACCAAAAACAAATAACAAAAACAAAGACAAAAACAAAGCAAAATACAACAATACATATGGTACAGAATTTCAAAACAAGGGGCTGGGGAGGTGGCTCAGTAGAATAGGTGCTTCCCTGGCAAGTGCAAGGGCCTGAGTTCAATCCCTAGTTCTGCCAAAAAAATAAAAACAAAAACAAAAACACAGAATTTCAAAACAAGAATAGAAAATTAACAGTGGCTGTTATATTATGCATTGTTAGTGTCGGATCTGTTGCCCAGGTTACCAGGTATAGGTATGCAAGATTGGCCAAATAATTAAATATTAATTCTTCCATTCAATAAACCTTAATGTTGTTTTAGAGCTTTATATCTGCCCTTGAGGAAGAAAACTCAAGAGGCTACTGGAAGAAATACATTTCTTACCATGTCTGTTTCATAAGGATTTTGAATCCATCCGGGCAAGTGGAAGGAACTGGAAGGTGCAGGCTATTGCTTCCAACACCCCAAATAATGGCTGAAGAATCGACATCTTTATAGGGGATCTCTCCCGTCAGCAGCTCCCACAGCACCACCCCAAAAGACCTGGGGTAGAATCAAGAACAATACAATAAGCATACAAATACAAACAGGCAAACAATAGAACAATACAAAAAGCATTCCAGAATGATGGATTTGCATTTTAGTTCTTTATTAATTTTTTTTTAGATGGGATATTATAAAATATTTCAGGCTGGCCTTGAACTCATGATGTACCCAGGCTTGCTTCAAACACATCTGGATCCGCCTGTCCCAGGCTTCACACCTGGATATTTTTCAATCAAACTGATAGAAATTACTACTATAAGAGAGGCAGAATTTTTAGGTAATTTCTGAAAAAGACAATAAAGAGTAACCAACCATGCCAAATATTAAGACATAAAGTCTCAATAATTAATCCTGATGTGCGTGCAGAACATGACCTGTGGACTGGATAAAAGTAGACCAAGTGTAATAGAAATTGAACATACAGTAGAGATGACGTCACAAACTAGTGGGGAAAAATGGACTAGTTAATACATTGTGTTAGGACAACTAGGGAAAAATTAAATCTATCTTTTGGCTGTATCAAGATAAATTATAAATTAATCAAATAATTAAATGTGGCTAACATAAATACACATATTCTAAAAGATGCTGGGCACAGTGGCTCACACTTGTAATCTAGGCAGTCTGGGCATGTGAGGCAGGAGAATCACAAGTTTGAGCCTCACCTGGGCCTTTTAGCAACTTGGAGAGATTCTTTTTTTTTTAATATTTGATTTTAATTTCTTTTTTTAATATTTATTTTTATTTAGTGTGTGTGTTTGTGTGTGTGTGGCCAGCTCAGCCCACCAGGGGGCGGGGCTGGCTGGCATGTGGTGCTAGGTGATTGAACCGCGGTCCCTGTGCTTCAAAGCTTGTTCTAAGTAGGGTGCTTTAGACCACTGAGCCATCTCACCAGCCCTGACTTGGAGAGATTCTGTCTCAAAATTAAAAAGAAAATAAACAAGGTTAGAGATGTATCTTAGTGCAAAGTCTCTGGGTTTAATTCCCAGCAGTACAGAAAAAAAAAGCAAAAAATAATAAAATAAAATAAAATAAAAGACTACTTTGTTAAGTGTAGGAGGAAGAAAATCCCAGCGGAGTGAGAGAGGGAGAAGGCTCTCCAGTTACCCTGAACGGAGTCACTCACCAGATGTCAACCTTCTCTGAGACGGGCTCATTCCGTATCACCTCTGGGGCCATCCAAGCAACGGTGCCAGCAAAGGACATTTTGGTGCTCTTGTCACTGAGCTCCTTAGATGTCCCAAAATCTGAAATTTTCACTGCATCTGTGTGAGTCACTAAAACACTTTGAAAAAGAAAGAAAGCATCCAGGTTATTAGTACTATTGAAAAGCATGACTCGAAATGGCAACTGAAAATGTGTATTTCCTGCCTCGTACTTTGTGGAATGCAGCTTTCAGTTTGCAGCATAACTGGGCATGCGCTATGCACCATTGCGGGGCATGCGCTATGCGCCAGAAGCAGCTGCCTTCAGGTTTATTGAGGCGACCTAGAGAGCAGTTTCCGGTCCCTGGTCTTATCCTGCCTCTGCATTTGCTAGCCATGTAACCTTTACCAAGTTACTTGATTCTTCCAAGCCGTTCTCATCTGCAAAGTGGAGATAACTCAGATTACAGTATCTTAGCCACAGTTCAGAACTGCCGGAAGTTCTCAAAGTAACTTACAAGTATTTGTTTATATTTATAGGGCAAACTCACTTTACCCTATTTTGTGCCAGTGGCATAGGTTCCGCCACAGACATATTAATCTGGTTGACTCTAGGGAGCTGCTCCACTTTGCTGGATGTATGCGGTAATGCAGCGCTATCTTCCTGAAATCATTTGGCTCTACGAACTTTGGATAAGGGTTTGTGGGCTGTATGGTCCCATATGGGTCATTCTGCGCTGACCTCTCTGAATTTTTATCTGAATTAAATGAGCTGATATCCATAAAGCATCAGTACTCGATATATATTGGCTTCCATTCTTACAAATCTCAGTTAATCCACTAAAGAAAATGCGTCTTTCTAAACATTATTTAAACGATGCCAACTAATATGAACGGAACAAGGACACTAGGGACTCATTCATTAAAAGACTAACGTGGATGCTGGGATTTCACTAGAGCTGATGAGGGAAATCTAAGCCTAAGTATTTCCACGCAGGTCATGTTGTATTTTTCACAGGTATTACCCGAAATGTGTTCCTGGACCAAACTGCTCTGGTTGGCCTTAAAGATTAATATAAATCCAAAGTCCTGGCAGCTTCAGGAGACTGAATTCACTTAAAAAAATATGTTCAGAACTTTAGAATGTAAAGGAATTATGGAGTAAGAGCCCTAATTTAGATACAGCAGCCTATTCTTTTTAATAATAAGAGGTTTTATAGTCAATGGTATCTAACTCGACATTAGCAAACAGAACATTTTTCAACTGATCTCCTTTCTTCTCTTTTTACCTTGCTCACACTAATGCCAAATTGTTATTAATCGAAAATCTCAGTGCTAACAACTGCTTAGAATACCTTCAGCCACAGCCTCTCTTTGGTTTTGTATCTGATATGTAAAATTTACATAATCTGGGAGTTTTGATTTTATAGGATTAATGCTAGTGAAAATGCATGACAATTAAAATGTTTCAGGATATCTACAATAATTGGAAAATTGTTATTGCCATGTTCCATGAAAAGTAGAAAAAAGTGATAAGCCCCTAGAAAGACAAACACTGTACAAATGTGTACTTCTGCCTCAGTTTGCACAGAGGGAATGGATTTGGAAGGTTAGGGTTGATACAATGTCAGGACTTTGCTGAAATCCTGAAAAAAGTTAGGGCTCTACAGACTATAGATTTAATGTGGGTAATGAAATCTCTTGTTACATTGAGCCAGGTTAATATCTGTCTTCCTAAAGTTCACTGGAAATCCAGAGGCTCAGGTCACCCAGGGTGGCAGTTGTATGAATGACAGGAGAAGACTCGCTAGAGGACCAATCTACTCCTCTAACCTTTAAATGACAGGAGTAAAGGGGAATACTCCTGATGCATACTCATGATTGTATATATTCCAAGATTTCCTGACTCCTCTCTGAAATTAATTCTCCAGGAGAACACAATGGTTAAAAAAATAGATCATTAAAGATGCCCTTGGCAAATATTTCACGTACTTTTAAGTGTATGTGTGATACAGCAAAAGCAGGGCTGGCAAGATAGCTCAGCAGACTAAGTGCCTGCTTAGACAAGCACAGGGACCGGGGTTTGATCCCTGGCACCACATGTGTACCAGTCCTGCCCCGGGGCATGCTGAGCTGGCCACCGAGACCAGCATGATGGCGCACGCCTGTAATCCCAAGCACTGGGGAGGCTGAAAACAGGAGGATCACTACAAGTCTGAGCTGCATAGTGAGACCCTGTACCAAATATGTTAAAAAAAAAAAAAGAATATAGCAAAGGCAGCAAATTGTGTAAAAACTGTCAGCAGAAGGAACAAACACTATGTGTTAATATTTGTTAATGGTAACATATTAATATATATATTAATATTGTACATAAAGCAAGGAGGCAGTTCGATAACTAGTTGCTGTAATCAACATTGTTGAGAATGCAGGCAATAAAGGAGAGCTGCTTTAGACTTATATTCAAACACAGATTTTTGTCTTCCAAGTAGAGGAGGCAGGATTCATTGTGAAACCTTTACCTTCCCAGGCTGAGCTAGGATGCAGGAATATTGGTTCAAAAGTTCTGGTTCAGGGTCTAGGGCCATGACTCTGAGTTGAGGCCCAGTTTCTATTTTGTAAAATAAGAATAATGACATTTTCATCTCTATCCCACATAGTTTTTGCCAGAATTTAAAAGGCTATGATAATAATGGATAGTTAAAAATGTTATAAACATGAAAACACTATGCAAGTGTGTTTTTGAAAAGAGATCAGTTTTTCTATAAACCAAAATGATGAGAAATAATAATCTTTTAAAATAGGAGCTACATGGAAATATACCATCTTATCAATTTCTTTTTTTGTATTCATGCAGTTTGGGGAACTGAATACTACTTCTCTTAAAGTGGTCACTGCTTACTAAGGAATCATTTTGAAAATACAGATTCTAAAAAACAGCTCTGCCTCCCTCTGTATCTTATGGCTGTTGTAACTGTAATCATTTATTTTTTGTTTTGATGAGGAGCTTGGAAACTCAAAGCCCAATTTGAAGTCCACCTCTGATGACTGTAGAGTTTTTATGGCATATACTTTGTGGAGAATTCTTGGTTCTAGTGTTTTTATTTTCTCTTTGTGTATGTTTCTTATTCATCTATTTTTATCCTCATCTATACATTTCAGAATCTCAATTAAAAATTTTTTTTGAACACAGTAGAAAATAAACCAAGACTTTAAGTGGAGAAGTATGGCATTAATTATTTGTCATGACAAAAGATATTTCAGGTAATAATGAATTTAATTGCGCAGTTGTACAATGAAAAGCAGCAAAACAGGAAACTGCTCTCAACCATAATCCAAATTAGTTCAACAATAATCCAAAAATTACTCAAGTAGATTAACCACAGTGTCGACTTAGACTGAACTATGAATATGTCGATAACAATTCTTTTTTCAAATGACAAAACAAAAGAGATGAACTCACTTAGGTGATTTGAGATCACGGTGAATAATTTTATGGAGATGCAAATAATTCATTCCACTCGCAATGCCCGTGGACCAGTCTACTAGCAACCGAGGTGTGATCTTCCTGCCCGCTCGCAAGACTTCGTAAAGCTGTCCGTGCGCACAGTATTCCATGATAATACAGTAACACGGGGCCTGCGTACAAACACCCCTGCCAAGAAAATGTAAAATGTATGTAAATATAGACATACAAACAGACACGTACGCAGATTTTCAGAATAACAAAGACGACCTCTCTATCCAAATGATTTAAGATGCATGCACATAATTCCTCCTAATTCTTGAATTAGCATTGAAGTTTTCTGGGCTGCAGGTTCTGTTTTGCACATAGACAATTTCATTTTGTTTTCTTCACTCCAGATATCTTGAGGCTGTACTGTAGCTGGTGATTTTATGTAGGACTTTTCCACTCTGGAACAAACAGTATTTTTTTTCTGAGGGCTGGTGTAGTTTTAGATTGTTAAGAATAATTTAAAATAGCTTCTTTTTGAATGTAGATCGAGGGTTTTGTATGTGGTACACAGAGAATTCAAACAAAATGTTGCTATTTTATCATTTGTTGAATTTCACATTACTGAAATTGAAAAGTAACTAGACTGAAGATGCCTGAAGCCAATTTTCTATCTTATATAGTATTGGTAAAACATTTGTTTAGAATAAAAATATCATATATGTTAGACCTCTGTGCAGCCTAACCTTCTGTATTTTCCTCCATCTTCTGGGAAGTCTTTCTTGATTATTCCAGCGCAAAAATATCTTTCTTTCAGGTTCCTATGACACAGAAGGCCTTAGGCTGCTTTGGTTTGGTTGCTTTTCTTCTTTTTTTCAATAATGAGGATTCTCGGGGACTTGGCACTGAAGTGCATCTTCAACTCTTTTTAAATTTTTTATTTTGAGACAGAGTCACTAAATTGCTCCTGCTGAGTTTGAACTTGTGATCCTTTTGCCTCAGCCTTTTCACAGGTAAGGCTCAGAATGAAAGTGGATTATCTTAATCACAGCTACCAGTAGTTCATGTCAGCGACAGAGTCCAGCGCAATCCAATCTCACAGCTTGCCGCCTTTCCTCTCCCTGTACTATGCAGCCTCCTCTTCAGCCTTTTAACTTCTGAAGCACGTCGGAGATTCCTACATTAATACCATTAGCTGATAAAGGCGGAAATAATTCTAGTGGCTCTATTTCACAGTTTTGTCCTAAGTTCAAAGAAAAAAATTATAACATGTAATTGTCTGTGTTGTGCCCCTTAAGTGTACATACACTTCTCTTTAAAACTTTCTAGAAAAGTTAACAGAAGTATTGTTTGCAAGACCTCAGTTGAAGTCTCCACCCACCAGTGATCCATGTCTTATCTCTCAGGCTGCTGAAAGGGAGGAAAGCATTCTGAGGCCATGACTTAAAGCGCAGATCCGTGAAGGACTCGTAACAGCAGAAGGCTGTGCAAAATGTAAAGAGCCTCCTTTCTCCTTGCTTTGGTGTGCCTGTCAAATGCTATATAGCATTTGACATTTCTGGACTCTCTAGAATTCTCATCTTGATTTTCTCTTTCCTTCCTTCCTTCCGTCCTTCCTTCCTTTGCATTTGGTACAGGGTCTACAGGATCTCACTACTTAGATCGGACTCATAGTGATCCTCCTGTTTTCAGCCTCCCAAGTGCTGGGATTACAGGCACACGCCACCACACCCAGTCTCAATTGCTATCTCAGGGCACCCCGGGGGTGGGGCCGCAGAGCACGCCAGGATTGAACCCTGGCCACTGCGCTCTGCCTAAGCAGGTACTTTAGTCTGCTGGCTGGCTCCTCGCCTTGATTTTCAAAGAATGCTTTTCAAGGGGGCTGAGGAGATAGCTTAGTGGAATAAGCGCTTGCCTGGCAAGTGCAAGGGCCTGAGTTCAATTCCCAGTTCCGCAAAAAAAAA
>NDGN011538578.1:2944-14299 GCA_002564285.1 Tympanoctomys barrerae | reverse complement strand
TCTCTCTCTCTCTCTGTCTCTCTCTCTCTCTCTCTCTCTCTCTCTCTCTCTCTCTCTCTCTGGCTCACTCTATATACGTCTATGTATTTTTTAACTTGTTTTTCACTTCAATGGCTCCGAGGCTCACAGGCGTGAGAAAACACAGATGGCGGGGAGCAGACAGCGCTGTCGCGCACTCAGAAGACATCACATCGCGTTGTAGATTGCAGAAGCCTTGGAAGACCTCAGGATGCAGAGCAGGTTTTTTTGGGTTTCAGTTTAGGTCTTTATGTCCCCCCACCCCCGCCCCATTCCGCCCTGTACACTCAGAGACAGCTCTCTCCTAGTTTCCTCTCTCAGTTCTATTTCTATGTCCCTGGCATCACCTGCTGCTATTGGGAACACAAGGCCCCCTGGCCTCTCTGCAGTCGCTGAGCTGCCCTGGGGTTGACCCTACTTCTACCTGCGGTGTTCCCCCAGCTGTGCAAGAGCAGAGTGGGGCTGGCTTCAGGAGGAGTGATCCATCAAGGCAGCCACAGCAGAGGCCTGAATGAGGGCGGGAAGGGTCAGGGCTGGCGCGCACTTGAGTGCATGGGAGGGTAGGGGCTACACATTGTGGAAGTATCAGTGCTAGTCCAGAATGGGCCAAGTGAGGGGCGAGATGCGGGGACCTGAGCCTCCTCCACAGGCACCAAAACACAGCCTGAGCCCCAGGTCCCCACTGCTCCCTTCAGCCACCCCGTCAGTCCCTTCTGCCACTCTTTTTCCTGCCTGCTCTCGGCCCATCAGTCAAGCCCTGCCCTGCAGCTGACCTTTTGCAGAGAATCGCCTGAGAGAAGCATTTCTTGCCAACACCTCAGCAAGGAGTTCTCTGAAAGGGGCGGGGCTGGCTGTGCACGGGTGGCTGGCTACCTCTGCCTGTCTCCCAGCCTGCCTGGATGTCAGCCTGGGGCAAGAAGGAAAGGAAACTGTGACCAGATTCCTCCAGCCAACTTCCTAGATTTTTCTCCCAGCCCCGGAGTTCCCTTGTCCTGGCTGGGTCTAACCCAGGAGCACCTGGGGAGGGTGGAAACTGAGTCCTGAGTCCATGAGGCTTCCCCGTGGCCTCTGAAAAGCTATGACAGGGCACTCAGGAGCAGCACCGAGGCCTCCTGATGAGAAAAGGTAAGAGCCAGAATGGGCAGGCGAGGTGCTCAGGACCTAGGCCAGGGACGACACAGATTGTTGGGGAGTTTCTAGCTGGCTTGGGGACTGTCCATCTCATTAGGGCTCTTTTTGGAGACCACACAGGTTGCTAGTCAGCCATGCCATTGTGGCAGCATAATAGAACAGAGAATGGGGACAGACGTGTTGGGGCAAACAGTGATGGAAGATGTTTAATAGAATTACTATTAGGCTTCGAGTTAATGAATCACAACTGCAAGAAATCATGATAATCCAGCAGGCATTAGTGACAGATTAGCTTCAAAGCTGCCATAAAAGTGCCATAATGCTTACCTAACAGCATGATTAATTCTCCCAGTACATAATGGCTGTATGGGGGAACCAGGCACCAACAGAGGCTTGACAGAAAGCCATGCTGAGATCACGGGGCACCAGCGCCACCCCACCCTGCCGGCCCAGTGGCTTCCACTGCGGCTGGAACTGTCTCCCTCCCCCTTTCCCATCATGGTGGTACACTACACAGGCCCTTGCTCAGGTGGGCCCCAGAGCCAGCTCCCAGCACAGTGCTCCCAGCGCTGTGTGGCAGCTCCTCTGACAGGAACAGGATGTCACATTATCCTAAGACAGGCACCTCCTAGGACTAGTCCTGATGCCTAGAGAGCCCTGTCACAGTCCCCTGGTCAGCTAGAAAGAAGGCTAGCCCCAGAAGGCTCTGCATGACTCTGCTCCTCACTGGCTGTGTGACCTGGCAAGTCATTTAACCCTCTGGGCTTGGGCAGCAGGCTCCTTGCCCGCATGCTTAACTACCTCACTGCCTCCCTGTAATGACACCTAACATTATCAGTCTCTAAACCGTGCTCTAGATACACAGCAGATCTCTTCATAAGGGTTATTTCGTTCACTGCCCCTAACAACCCCAGGAGCTAGTTACCACTCACACTTGTCCTCACTTTACAGATCAGGAAAGCAAGGCTGGCAAGGGGAGGTGACCAGTCCACAGTCAAGCTCATAGTAAATGCAGAGTCCAGCTGCACTGCCTAGTTCCTAGCACCTCTTCCAACCTTCCTCAGCCCTTCTGCCACAAGTTTAACCTCAGGGAAAACCAACATGGGGGACACCAAATGTTAACTATAAGGAAGAACTGTAGTTCCTATTCTGATTGTGTTGTCTGGGGCATCTAACCTCTCTGGGTTTGTTTCAGCTTCTCTTTTGCACAAAAGCAGTATGAATAATAATAACAATAATGGAAGCTCCAGTGGCGCAATCAGTTGGTGCACAGTACTTATATAACAATTCCGTATCACCTGGCATGCTGGACCACAGGTAGCCAAGTGCCTTGACCCATCAGGCTCAGATCCACCTTTGCATGACTATTGGTAGAGGCCTCTTTCCCAAAATGTGTCCACACTTAGCTCCATGGGCTCCCATTGCAGCCTGCCCATCTGCCCATAAATATGGAGGCAATTAGCACAGAGTCCAGATCCAGGGGGAATTCTGGGAGCCACGTTCATCTTCATAATGTTGAACCAAACCCCTCGGGAGGCCTGAGCCACTGCCACAGCAAGTAGGCCACTTCTGGTCTGATTAACTAGGGCTCCAAGAGAGATTCATCCCACTCCCCCACCCCTCACCCCCTACCCCTGGCATCCTTCCTCCCAGCCCATGCACTCCAGGGGCTCTGGCCATGGGGTTCCCACCAGGTTGCCACTGAGAAGCAAGAAAAAGGAAGCTTGGTTCTCTCACACCAAAACATCAACAGGATCTAAACTTTCGCAAGTCTGGGCTCCTTTTAAAATCAAGAATCAAATGGCAAACCATTGCTCAACAAGCAAATGTGTATTTCCTCCAAAGGGCCCCACAGGAAAAGCCAAAAGGATTCATTTCATTTCAGCCCTGGACCCCAAAATGGACATGAGGCTCATATTGCATGTGACAGCTGTGTGCTAGCTTTTGGGAGAGGGGAGTTGCAGTTCAAGGTTATGGCCTTTGTCATGCCCAAACACCTCTCAGAGAAGGCTCATTGTCTCCACTGAGCACACTGCCTGATTCTTATCAGGAGGACCTGTCACTCTAGTTACAAAGTCATAAAAGCTCAGGGTTGAAGGAGACCTCCAAGAAACTTCTCCCAACCCTCCCCAAATCTACCCTAATCTGCTATCAGCTCCTCTTGAGTCAAATATATAGTTCTTATTTCAACACGCTGGGCTCAGTGAAAGCTCAATAAATATTTATTGATGGTGATACCCATGATGAATTAACAGCCAAAGCTATAAAATTAAAGTTTCACACAAGGAGAGACCCTGGTGAGAGAGAAACTGCTATATAAAGTTTAGAATTTTTCAAAATGACAAGTGTTCACACACAGGCACATATACACATGCGTATCTCGGGGCAGAGAAAACGCAGTTCTCTACCCTCCATGTCCAGAAAATAACACTGGGAAACAACTGTCCTTTCAGTGGGACACTTACCCTTCTGTGAAGGCCAGCTCAGCTCCTCCCAGGCTAGCCAGTCCAGCTGGTAGGGTGTCTGGCCCTGGGCCCACAGTCTCCCTGCATCTGCTCTAGAACAAATGACCAGTAAGAGTCCGTCTTAGTGAAGCCAAATCAGTGCTTTGAGTTACTTTGGGTCTCCCAGGCAGGATGAAGGTTTGAGGGGTCTAAAACTTTGAGATGCTTACTCAAGAGTTTTCAGCAAGACAATCTGATATAGTTTTGATCTGAAATGTCCCCCAGTGAACTGTCCTGTGTAAAAGTTTGACCCATGATAGGTGCTTTGAGGAGGCAGGGTTCGGTAGAGGACTTCTAGGCACTGAAGGCATCCCTTGAAGAATACTGTGCAACCTTGGTCTCCTCTTTCTCTCCATGGGGTAAGCACACTTCTGCCATGCTCTGCTCCTCCCCTCAGCCCTAACCAGATGCCCCAAAGCAACAGGTCCATGTAATCATGGATTGAAACCTTCAAAGCTATGGGCAAAATTAACTTTTTCCCTTCAAAGTCAATGACTTGGGAATTTGTAGCTGTCACCATGTTTATGTGGAAAGAAAAGGCAGAGATAGTTGCCATAAAGGATTTGAGAACTCTTAGGCCTGGTGAATGGAGATCCGTCACTACCAATCAGAAGGTACAGCCCCTGCCCCTTCCAAGCCATTTATATGTATGAACACACTAATTAGTTATAAGAACCTCCAGTATTCATTTTTAAAGCCAGGTGACAGAGCTAACTTTTTCCCTCATTGGGACAGCCTGGATCTCCTCCAACTGTGGCACAGACACTCCAAAGCTCTCTTAGTACCTTGTAACCTCCCCCCTGCTTGCCTCTTACAGTGAGCTCAGGGGACCTGCTAAATCAAGAGAAAGACAGGACCCTCTTAAACTGCAACACAGAACTCAGGACATCCACCAGGAGGGGACCCTGCCACTCCAAAACCCAGTAGGAAAGGACTGTCTATGTACCCATAAGGTACAAGGGCTATAGAAAAACTCATCCCACTGGAAAGGAGGAAAACAGAGATGACCTTGCAGATCCAGCTTAGAGACTGCTGATCTTACAAAGTGAAGGGACATCTTATAAATAGCTCACTTCCCCTGAGCCTAGTCTACCCCTAGTAGATACCCTTCCTATCTGCAAATAGTAGGAAACTCCTATTCCTACACTGTGCTGTTGGGTGACCATCAACCTATCATAAGCAGATACAGAGAAAGAGATAGACCAAGGACCTAGAGACAAAAAATGATTAGTGACACTGAGCAGTGCCAGGCACTCTGTTAGGCACATGGAAAGATCAAAGTGTGTCCATGCACAGTGACAAACACTCACAGTCCATTGGCAGTGGTCACTGGCCTCCTCCCAGCCCATGCCTGTCTTCCCTGGCTGTTGAACACAGCCTCATGAACCTGCTCACATTTCAGGTGTGTGTTCCTGCCCAGATGGATGTCTAATCTTGTCGTGGCCAGTGTTTTCTGCATGAGAAGACCTGGTACACTTTTATAGGAACCCAGTGGTTCCCTGGGGCCAGACTCTAATGCTGTCCAGATGCAAGAAAACAGAAGGGCTATTCAAAAACAACCGAAATATCAACACACTTTGAAAGCGGTCTGTTAGCACTTGTCATAAGCACAATAAACAAAACCATGAAACCATCAGAAAGTACCGTGAGACAGTCAGACTTTAAGAACTTGGCTTTGATGACTTAGAAAAGCAAAGAGAGGGGACAGAACCAGTTTCCACTTGGGCAGAGGCTTGTTTGTTCTGCTTATCTGAAGTCAGAGCTAGGAATCCTCATCTTGATAAAAGCAAGTACCTCGAAGTTTCTCCCTGGCAAGTGCAGTTTCTGGTCACAGTTTCTGCATATGACCCTAAAAGAGCCACTTCGTGCCTCTCTTGTGTAGAAAGACCCTTGTTCTTCCTGAGTTCCCTCAACAAGCATGTGAGCTCATGAGACAGGACCATTTGCTGCAACCCTTACCAGCCTGGGCTGTCACTCACCAGATCCAGGTTGGTGGGAGGGGGCACGGGACACAGTTTCAGTCCCTCATCAACAGCTGGACAACCTGCCCATTCTGTGGAGTCAACGGCCTTGCCTTGGAGGAAGAGGCTGGAGAGAAGCCTCAGCGGCCCACTGGGCAGGCAATGTGCGCAGCCTTCCCATCTGAGTCAGAGAGTTGGGGTGGGTGCTGGCCCCCAGGTGAAATGAGGCCGCCTGCTCACCACAGTCACTCAAGGTTATTTCCCACTGGCTCTGTAGCTCAAGCTTTGTTTAATTCCCACAGTGGGTGCCGGCCAAGCATCTATCAAGTTACCTGCCAGTGACTTAAGTGAGCTTATCCGTTTGGGTGCAGTTCTCCTGCATTTTGACTCTAAGTCAAGCAAAATAGGGGATTAACTGAAGAGGGGTGGGGAGCCTGGCCTGGCAGTCTAATCTAGGAAACATGGTCCCTGGAGCCAGTGCAGCTGGTGCCAACAGTGGAGACCGGAAGACACAGAAGCTCTAGAGGGCTCCTTGGCCATATGACCCAAGGCTGTCTCTGCAGCCCCTGCCCCATACAGACCCCAGCTGGCCTCACTGCAGGCCCAGTGAGCGGATCAACCTGAAGACCCTTCCCTACTCTCCCTTCCTAACTGAGAAAGAGAGAGAAATGGGAGGTAGACTTCGAAGGAACTAGAGAGACCCAGAGCAGGAACCCTCCCAACCCTCCCACTGCCCCAGGCCCAAACATTGCCACCTCCTCCCTCCCTGCAAATCTCAGGCAGTACCTTGCCAGCGCCTTCTGAATCCTGCTGATTCCCTAGAACAGAATGTTGCCAACTCAGCAACAATTGGGAAAAATTCACTGAACACCTGTAATGTGTGCAATAGCTGCCCTTTAACTACTACAAACATCTGAGCAGGTAGAAGGAAACTTGGAACCAAAACTTCAGTGTCCCCAGACACCTTTCAGCCTCCTGCAGATGCAGCCTCAGAGCTGAGGGCCAGCCCTTGCCATTTTCCCTACCAGGCAAAGTCAGGAAGAACAAAAGACATATTCTGGCAGATTCCGGAGTGGCCACCTTTCCACACCCAACCCCTTGCAATGTGAAAAGGACTTGGACTTTCGGATCTGAGCAACCTGTGAGGCACACCCCATCTTTAGCACAGACCACCTGTGGCCAAAGAAGGCTAGTCTCTATTCCTGTTGGAAGGCCTAAAACAAGCTGGGCAAGGTGCTGCATGGCTGTAATCTCAGCACTCTTGGAAGCTGAGGCAGGAGGATCCCGAGCTCAAGTCAAGCCTTGGCAACGTAAACACTTCAATAAGACCTTGTCTCAAAATTTGTTTAAACAGGGCTAGGGGTGCAGCTCAGTGCAAAGGTCCTGGATTCAGTCCCTAGTATCACAAAAAGGGGAATAAAATGGATCATGCTTAACATATATCAGTGCCAACTGGGCTCAAAGTACATAAATATTAGCTGCTTTATTCTCATCCCTATCCATATATAGCTGCCCGTCAATAATCAGTCAGTAAATATTTATTGCACATAAATAAAGTGCCCAGCACAACAGGAATTCAAGGGTTGCAGATAAATAAACCAAGTCGCAACAAGGCTCCAAAGATCATGAAGAAGATGAGCAGATCATTCAAACAGGAAGAGGGCAAAGCTTCAATACAGACTCAAGGTAATGCTGCTAAAGAGAGCAGCCCAGGCTCCCCAGAGTCCTCTGCGCAGGACTGCTGCTGATTAGCTCCATAACCTTGATCCATTACTTAACCCCCCAAGGTCATCTGTGAAATTAGGAAAATAGCGCCTATCTCATAGCCTACAGTAACGATTAAATTAAACCCTTATCCGATGTGTAACCTCTCATGTAAAGTGCGGATATAACTGATCTGCCTGGTAAGGATGTTCTACACACTAAATTTGTTCACATATACAGCAGAACGTCTTCCAGATGGAGTTCTACAAGTGTTAGCTAACATTACCCTCTAGAAGGCAAAGGAGGGAAGGATTTTGGTCTGTTTTATGCACAGATGCATTTCCAGAAGTACAGGGCCTGGCACACAGTTCCTAACTATTAGTGAATTTAGTGAAAGAGTTGTTGAGCAACTGCAAGACAGTGCAGGGGGCAGGCTGTACTCAGAGAGTCCTGGAGGAGGCAGTGCAGAAGGATAGTAAGAGTTCTAAGTTCTTGTGCTTAGAAAGTGGGAAGTGTAAGCCTGCGGAGGAAACAGTGCAGGAGGGACACCAGGCCGAAGGCAACAGGAAGCCTTGGGCATCTAGTGTGCTAGACAGAAAGCTCAGTGTGCTATTCAGGCAGGCAGGAGATGGGTGCATTCCCAGTATACCCAGTGACTGGCCATAGTGTGACCAAACAGCCTGAAAATCATCCCTGAGATGGGTGAGCACTGGACCAAAACAACTTCCATAATCCTTCCCAAGGCCCCCAGGTCACCAGGCCTGAACCAAAACAGCACCAGAAATAGCATTTCCCAGGGGCCCTCTGGCTCTGGGGACATCCCATCACTCAGGACCCTGCCCCAACTGCCCGCAGGAATTCCAGCCCACTGGGAGGACCAGGCACCTCCCTAGTAGGGTGGTGAACTCTGACCCCATCGATCTCACAGGGGCTGGGGAAGCATTTACATCTTCAAAGGTCCTGGTAAATGTTAGCCAGCAGCCTCCTCCCAAACCCATCCCTCACCTCCTCCCATTCTGGGCCACTAGGGGTCAGGGACTAGGTCACACCTAGCCAAGCCCAGCCTAGGCCTGATTCTGCCCAACAGGTCACTCGGAGTCTCCCTACTCACTCCCAGCTCTGGTGCTTTCCTGGCCCACACAATAAGCCCAGAACCCTGAGGAGGACCCAGGATGGCTTTAGAGGGGAGCCTTTAGAGGAATGCAGGCTGGGGTCAGCCCCTCGGCAGCAGCCCTGAGTTCTGGATTAGGGTGGAAAGCAGAATCCTAGCCCAGGGTCAGCCTGGGATTGCTCAGATCAAGCAGGTCTCCGGTGACCTCTCCCTGACCCCGATAAGCTCCAGTCCTCCCTCTGATCTCCTGGAGGCAGGGAGGCCTGTTAACTTTTACCAGCCTCTTTGACATGTCATGCTAATAAGAACCCAGGAGGGAGTTCATGCAAGTGTCAGGGGCTGGCAGGCAGTGCTCAGAGCTGGCCACCTCTACCCCGCCCTGCAGCCCCCAGGCAGAGGTGTGAGGAGCAGGGCTCTGGGCCCAGGAAAGCAAAAGAGAAGCCAGGGCCCTGGGGATCTGTCACCATTTTTGGCCACTGGCTTCCATCCCAACTCAGACTTCAACCTTCCCCTGAAGGTGGCTCCCAAGACACAGAACCCAGCTCACAGGCCTGCTCTCCTACAGTTAAGCGAGGAAGAGCATCTGCCCACGTACATCCTGCTCTTTTCTTTCCAGGCCCCACAGCCTGATATGTGCCAAGCAAAGCTCCACCACTGAGCAGTCGTCCATGCCCCATCGCCCATCTTTTTTTTTTTTTTTTTTTTCATACCAGGGATCGAACTAGGGCCGTTCACTTGCCAGGCAGGTGCTTATTCTGCTAAGCTATCTTCTGGCCTCACTCTTGAGCCAAGCTCTCCCATTGGCTCCTGCAAGAAGGGGGAGCAGACCCAGGCCTGGATTGTGGCTTCAACTGTGTTCTTCAACTGTACTAATAATGAGCTATGTGGCCTGGAAAGACCGTATCTTCTGCTATGCCTCAGTTTCCCCACTTGAAGAATGAGAGTGGGGAGAAGGTGTCTAAGAGCTCTTCCAGTTCTACAATTTGATTTGAAGGTTTCTCTGCCTCTGGGTCTCACATACACACACACATACACACACACACACCACACACACACACACACACACACACACACACACACACCATCTTCTGCTCAAACACCCACCAGGTTATTATGTGGCTGTCACAGAACTCTACAGCCAGAGCAGAGTATCCAACCTAATCCCTTTATTTAAAACCAAAAAATGCAATAGCTGGAATCCAGAAGCAAGACTTAGCTACATGACCTTGGGCATGCTCAAGGCAGACCACCAGGCAAGTCTCTTGCCTACACCCTGCTCTGTGGACTGTGCCAGCTCTGGCTCAGGCCCCAGGGAGCCCCCCCTTCCCCACAGGTACAGACCACGGCCTTCCCTAGTCCAAAAGGCCTATGGCCCCTGGCCTGTGTTCCTCCAACCCTTCAAAGAACCCAATCCTTTGCTGTTTAGCCAGCCTCATTCACCCTCCCAAGGGTCCCCAGCCCCACCCAGGACAGGCCCTTCACCCCACCTCTCTGCTTCTGGAGGGCTTCCTTCCACACACTCCTGCCTGCACCCACGGTGCCCTCTCCAGGTCAGGAGCTCACCTCAACTCTTTCTTCCTCCAAGATCTGTGCCACCCTCAACCTCGCCCCCGACACTATGTGCTGGGGACAGCAAACAGGCGGTGCTAGTTCAGCATGGCGGTGACAACTAAATTCCTGCCCACCTCTCACAGGCACCAACCTAACCTCCTGTGCCTCAGTTTCCTCTTAAGGAAAAGGGATAGCAGGAGTTCTACCTCAGCCAGTTACTGTTACAATTGCCTCAGAGTATACAGGTTATTATTTCAAAGAGTACCGAGCACAAAATGTGTGTGTGTGTGTGTGTGTGTGTGCTTCTCCATGTATATATTCTACCCCACTGTACTACAAGTTTCTCTGAGATAATAACATTTTTTTCAGGCACTGAAGATTGGACCCAGGGCCTTGTGCAAGCAAAGCAAGCACTCTAATACTGAACTGTATCCCCAGCCTTTTTGCTTACCTTTTATTTTGAGGCAGGGTCTCACTAAGTACTCCAGGCTGGCCTCAAACTTGCAGTTCTCCTGCTTAAACTTTCCTTTCTGTCATTACAGGAATATGTCATACATGGCAAAGATGCACTTGGCTTCCTTTGGGAACAGTGCTAATGCGGACTGAGGGGACAGCAGACATGGACTGACGCACACATTAAGCACCCTAGGCTCGAAGCAGCTCAACAGCGGAGTGAACTTGCTCTGTGATCAGAATGCTGCCCATCAGCATGGTGGCAGGACCTAGGAAGAGCATGTGTTGTCCATCTAGGTGTCCCCCACACCGTGAAGACTCCCCTACATTCGGAATGCTCCTTCCCATCTCCCAGCACCAACAGAATCCCTTAAATTCCTGAGTCATCTGCTCTGAAGGGTACTCAGCCTGGCCCCTCCCGCTCCCTCACACAGGCCAAGGGCTGGTGGGTTAGGGTGGATTGATGAGAACACTGACCTGCCACTGACTCTCCAGTCTGGATCCTGCCGCTGCCCGTGGGCATCCAGCACAGCAGCCTGCACTCTATGCAATGCTGCCCCCACCTCCGCCCCCATGAGGTCGCTGGTTTTCCTCATATGAGAAATGGAATCTTTGATGCCCACCCTGCTGGGGCCTCTCCAAGTGTCTGGATCCTGGCACCCCTGCCCACAACATACTGACCAATTCCACGTGGCTCAGGGCATGAGGCTAGGGAGCTCTGAGCTCAAATCCTGATTTTACCATTTATCTGCTCTCCTGGTCTCTGTCTTTGGAAAGACCAAATTTGGTAACACATGACCTTTTCAGCAATATTGGGGCATTTCTATGTCTCAATATACAAGAGCCAAGGAGGAAGAGAAGGAAGAGGAGGAGGAGGAGGAAGAGGAGGAGGAGGAGGAGGAGGAGGAGGAGGAGGAGGAGG
>NDGN011538576.1:2099-14642 GCA_002564285.1 Tympanoctomys barrerae | reverse complement strand
CTTCCCTTCCCTTCCCTTCCCTTCTCTTTCCTTTCTTTCTCTCCCTCTCATTAAAAGAAAAGGAGGGCTGGGGAGATGGCTCAGTAGAATAAGTGCTTGCCTGTTAAGCACAAGGGCCTGAGATCAATCCCTGGTTCAAAAAAAAAAAAAAAAAAAGGAATACATTTTGCATCTCATACCTTCTCTTGGAACTGCTCTTTTCTATTGTAACAAATATAGTCCAAATGCACATAATAAACATAATGGGACACAATACAACCTTACTTGTAGACACTACAGAATCTATCATAAATCATTATGTTTGAGGAAATAACAGACTTCTTTTTCTTTCATCCAACAATTTAAAACATGTTAAATTCATTTTTACCTTGCATAGAAAACTAGGAAGAAAATGCAGAATATGATACCAGGACTATACGTTGCTGACCCTTCACAATATAAAGACAGAACTGAAAACAATGAAGCTGTTCACGGTAGAGCTGTTGAAGGCAGCTGGGCCTTGTTCTAATGTGGTTAGGAGGGTTGTTTTAGACATTGTCTAGTTCCAGGACCAAAATACCCTACACTTGAAATAGAGGAGGAGAAGTTCATCTTGACTCAGTGTCAGAGGATTCAGCCCAGCTGGTGCGCCAGCTGAGAGGCAGAAATGGCATGAGAGAAAGTTGAGGCTGAGTCAAGGTGAGCAAGACGCGGCATGCAGGGAGCGGCTGGCAGGGAGGAGCCAGACACAAGAAGAGTGCCTGCAGGGCACTGCGCAGGGGACCAGGGAGGTCCCAGCGCCCAGCGGCTCAGGCCAGCGGTGGATGCCTCCGCACAAGAGTGCAGCGCTCCCTGAGATCCAGGCGCTGTTTAAACACATGAGCAGAACATCTTTAGATCTAAACCATCACAACCACCTTTGCAAATGGACGATGAACTAAAGCTAATGCTCCAAGACTATTTCTAATTTGAAGTTTTTGCGACTTTTTTGTCTTACATGTAGGAATTCAAGTGATATTTTATTCGCTTTTTCGTGTCTCAAAATATTAACTGTTCTGAAAGAAATCTGTACTCTTATATTTCCTTAGCTGGAGAGAAGCGTGCATACAGCCTGCTTTGTATCTTTTTAGGCAAAGCTTGGGTAAATTTACTTAAATATTTTTACTAGAAGACATAATTTAGGAAATATTTTGTCATTTGTAGGTGACCTTGATAATTGAATCAATTCTAACTTATCACAGTTGTTGCTATTCTTCACTGTCTTATTTTACTAAGTTGTGTTCCACGAAGTTTCCATTCAGGTTGGAGAGTCGCTAAATGAGCGGTATCAGCTTGTTCCCTTTCCTAATCCCTTCCCCCCTTCACCTCTAAATCCTCTTTCTTCATTTTCATTCTTCTTCTTCTTATCCCTCGCCCATGTCTATGAGCTGTAGTGTTTATACTCATTAAGGTCATGAGAGTCCTGTACAAGGCATATCTTGTTTTTCTTTCCTCCTCCCTTCCCCGCCCCCTCAACCTCAATCTTCCCATTTTCAAGAGCACTGTGCCCTTGTCTTCGTCTTTCCACCCTTTATTTTGCTTTTTGTTTGTACTTTGCCTTACTCAAGTGAGAAATATTGTATTGTATTTAAGTTTGTGTGTCCAGTTTATTTCGCTCAGTATTATATTTTCCAGGTGCATCTATTTTCATACAAGTGTGTAGAATTTAAGCTTCTTTATAGCTGACTGGCATTCCATTGTGCATAGATATTACATTTTCTTTATTCGTTCATCTGTTGTTAGGTAGGTAGACTGCTTCCAGAATTTAGGAATAATGAATTATGCTGTTATAAATATTGGTATGCAGGGGCTGGGGAGATGGCTCAGTGGAATAAGCACTTCCCTGGCAAGTGCAAAGGCCTGAGTTCAATCCCTGGCTCCACCAAAAATAAATAAATAAATAAATAAATAAATAAATAAATATTGGTATGCATGAACTATTGTAGCACGACATCTTTAGTTCTTTGGGGGAAGGTACCTAGTGGAGAAATAGCTGGGTCACATGGAATTTCTAATATTAGTTTTTGAGAAATATCCAAACTGATTTTCATAACATTGTACTAGTCTATACTCCCACGGACAATGTACGAGGGTTCCTTTTTCACCACAGCCACACTAGCATTTTCTTTTTTCATTTCTTAAAATGGTCGTTCTCTCCGGTATAGGGTAGAGTCTTAATTTGTTTTAATTATATTTGCATTTTTCTAATGTTCACAGTTGTTGGATTTTTTTTCATATTTATTAGTGTCTTAGTTACTGTTCTTCTATTACTAAAACAAAATAGGTGATGCCCAAAATAAAAGAAAGTTTTATTTAGCTCACAGTTTGTGCAAGTTTCAGTACATACTCAGCGGGCTCGAAGGCAGGGTAGCACATGGCAGTAAGCAACAGCTCATGGTGGCAGAAAACAGGACATGCAACAGGGACAAAGAATGAGGAGCAGCTGAGAGCAAGCCTTTTCCTCCCTTACATTGTATGTAGGCTGACGGCCCCAGGGTGGGTGTAGCACGCACACCCATAATCCAACATTGAGCCATGAATCAATCAAAATCTCTAAAAGCCTGCCCCATGACTGCCTGAGGCTTGGGGAACATCTAGACACAAACCACAACAGTTGGCCATTGATATTTCTTCCTTTTAGGAATATCTGTTCATTTCATTTACCCCTTTCTTGATTGGATCATTAATTTTCAGTGCTCTGGTTTTTGAGTTCTTTTTATATTCTAAATGTTAGTCCTGTGTCTGGAAAATAACTAACAATTTTTGTCCATTCTGGAGGTCATCTCTTCACTATATCAATTGATCCCTTTGTTGTGTGGAAGACTTTTGATTTAATGAGATCTCAGTTATTGATACTTGCTGCCATTCTTTTGAGGTCTGTTTAGAAAGTCTTTGCCTGTACCTATAACTTCCAGTGTTTTATCTGTTCGGTTCTCTAATCGGTCCAATGTCTCTGCTTAAATGTTTAGATCTTTGATCTATTTTTATTTTAGTTTAGCAGATGGCAAGAGATACTGATTCAGCTTCAATCTTTTGCTAACAGATATTGAGTTTTTCCATTTGTGGCAGCATTTGTTGGTTAGGATAACTTTCCTCAAACATACGTTCTTGGTACTTTTATCAAAGATCAAATAGCTAATTGTGCGTAGGGATGTTCCTGTGTCCTCTGCCCTCTGCATTCATCCGCACCTCCAATTCTGTGTGGGTACCATATTCCTTTCCCACCAGCGCTTTCCGGTTAGTGTGAAGATGGACGTTGGGATGCCTCCTGCCTTGCTCTTGCTACCCAAGATTTCTTTTACTCTTATGGATCACTTCCAGTTGCACAGGAATTTTAAGAATATTTTTCTTTATATCTGTGAAGAATGCTATTGATAGGTTAATGGTGCCTGTGAAGTGTGACAATTTGTACAATATTTGTTCTGCCTGACCAGGAGCAGGGAATGACTTTCCATTTTCTACTATCTGCTTCAATCTCCCTTTTCAGAGTTACTGTAATTTTCTCTGTAAAGGTCTTTCACTTCCTTATCAGGTTAATTCCTGGGTACTTAGTTTTTATTGATCCAACTATGAATGATATGCTTTGGATTTTTGTGTATTGGTTTTACATCTTTCCTTATTACTAAAGCTGATTTTTAGTTCTAAGTCTTTTTTGGAGGAATTCTGTTGGTCTTCTATGTAAGGTATCATGTCATCAACAAACATTGACAGTTTCAATTCTTCCTTTCCTACCTGTATCTCTGTACATATTTCTTTCTCTTGCTTGATCATTGTGGCTAGTGTTTCAAGGACTATGTTGAACAGAAGTCATGATAGCAGACCACTTTGGCTGGTTCTTGTCTTGCTCCTGAGTTGAGAATGAATGCTTTCAGTTTTCTCCCATTAATATGTTAGCCTTAAATTTGTCATAAATACTTTTTATCAAATCTAGGCATGGGGCTGGCCAGATAGCTCAGTGGACTAAAGCACTTGTTTAAGCAGAGCGCAGTGGCAGGTGTTCGATCCACTCAATCCACAGCATTCCATGCCAGCCCTGCCCCTGGGGTACACTGAGATGGAGGCAATTGAGACTGGGCGTGCTGGCACAAGCCTGTAATCCCAGTGCTTGGGAGGCTGAACAGAGGAGAAACACTATGAGTCTGATCTACATGTTAAGACCCTGCAGGCCCTGTAGACCCTGTACCAAATTAAAAACAGAAAAAAAGAATCCAGGTATGGTCCTTCTATACTTATTGTTCTTATCATTTTGTCAAAAGCCTTTTCTGCATCTATTGAAATAGCCATGTGGTTTTTGCCTTTGCTTCTGTTTACATGCTATATTATATTCATGAATTTTCCTTTGTTTGACCATTCTTACTACTCAGGAATCAAATCTACTTGGTCATGATGTCTGGTGTTTTAAATAATGTGTTGCATTCTTTTCATTGTATCTTATTAAGGATATTTGCATCTAAGTTCATTAAGGAGATTGGCCTTCAGTTTTTTTTTCTGTTGTTGTTTGTTTGTTTTTGCTTTTAAAGTCAGGTCTTTATCTACCTTTAAGAGCAAAGTAATGCTGGCTTCTATAAATGAGTTTAGAAGTACTCTGTTTCTTCAATTTTATTAAAAAGCTTGAAGAATATTGGTCATATGGTATCTTTTAATGCCTTGTGTAATTCATCAGTGAATTCTTCTCCTATACTCCTGTCCTTTTTAATTGGTAGGAGTGTTTTGTTTTTGCAAATTTTGGACAAATATAATGTTTAGCCATGCCACAGAAAACAATAAGGAGAGATTCAAAGGACTTCTATATGAATTCAGTCTTCTGAGATATCAATATATACGAAAGCATAAATACTTGGTTTAAGACAAGAATAATTTTTCTCCTTATTGCCATATACCTGAAATTCAGTCTAAACGAGTTCATCTTTTATCTCAAAAATTTGAGGATTGTACAAAATATACCATCTTTGTGCTATAATAATGCCTATTATGTTAAATGGTGTAAGTAGTTAGGGAACCTGAAACTCTCCTTGCAAAAAATAATGCATAATTTTGCATGAAAAATCACTAAAAATGTTGAGGAGAAAAAAGAGACAACTTGACGCTATGTTTTATGAGTGTGACAATAAACTCAGCTCAGTAACAAAAACTGCATAATTTTAGATATTTTACTAAGAGCATTTGTGAAGTAAAGGACAAAAGACCTCCAGGCTAAAAATATCGATTTTCTTTAAGATTTTCAGCATATGTTAAATAGGCAGTGGAAATGAAGTGCGGTAGTACCAATGCTCACACTTGTCTCAGAATTTAATCTTTACCCCTTGCTTTTGATAGCTTGCTCATCGCAGATCCCACTGAAAAAGTAATGCTACAGCCACGTGTTAATTTAACATTCATAGCCCTCACTGCTGTAAACATATAGTCCACTGAAATACATCCTAAAAAACAAATAAGTATAGATGACTTTAATAAATAAAGCCTGCCTTAAATATAAATAGAGATTCAGTTCATGGGAACAGTTTTTAAGAAAGCACCACCTTCTTCTGAAATGGAGCAAAATTTTAAAATGTAGAGAAGTGTGGATCACTGAGCCAGTAGACGCACGTTCTCTGAGGCGGTTGTGGCTTGCTTTCTCTCGTCATTAAGCACACACATCGAAGCATGTAATTACGGCAGCATGCTGAGAATTGAACTGCTGCTCCACAAGCATATGTCTTTTCCTAAATGCCCTCTGAGCAATAGCTGTGCAATGAGCACATCTTTGTAGTCCCTACCCATGTTTTTGTAACTTAGGACAATTAGATGCAACTGAATGTTTTGGGTCTTGCTTGCATATTGGAATTTTATTCATGTGGTTATGAAGAGTCATGTTTGTATTTTGTTTAATACAATAACATCAAATTCATAGATGCTTCAGAAACTGGGTTGCAGCCTGCCCAGGCACCTTGCCTCTGTGGATATCTGCATCAGTGGGAACATTGGTGGTTTTCATATGGGGTGTAACTGCAAGTGTAGGATTTAAATGTCTTTTGAAAAGAGAAAATAAAATAAAAGGCATACTTCACTCCTAAAATTATAACAGACTCAATGTGTTACAAAATGCATTAGTTTCAAGTGCAGTATTATCAGGTGCTCTCTTTAACCAAAGGAAATGTTTGGAATTAGACCTACTTAGCTAGAAGCTGTGCGTACCCTGCAATATTGGTTCAGTATATAAGTAAGTGCTTTAATTTTTTTGTAATCATTAGTTGCTTTTAGGATGATATATATGTATATAAATGTGTACAAGCATGTACACATTTATATATACATATAAATATATGTACATATAAATATATAAATACAGATATTTCATTCAACTTTGGAATGACTAGAAACCACTGAATTAAAAATGTATAAAGATTCTGCAATCTTAGGGCCAGCCAAATAGCTCAGTTGATTAAAGTGCCTGCAGGCAGGCGCGGGGCCAGGGGTTCGTTCTCCCAGCCTGCTGTACCGGCTCCGCCTCCTGGGCACACTGAGATGGCAATGCAGACTGGGCATGGTGGTGTACACCTGTAATCCCAGCTTTTGGAGGCTGTAAATGGGAGAATCACTACAAGTCCAATCTAGTACTGTGACCCTGAACACCCTGTAGAAATACAAAAAAAAAAAAAAAGCTTCTACATTCTTGAGATCTTCTAATTTAAAGAAGTACCAGAAATTGCCTAGATATTTTTAAAAATCAATATCGCACACCTATACCTCACATACATACGTAACTTTTTATATATAAATACTACCATATTTTAAGTTTCATTTGTAAGAGTTTCTAAGTTAACAATAGACTGCTCTGGGTTTGTGTGCCTTTACAGTTAATGAACAGTAAACACACAATCGTCACTACTAGGACTTGTAATATGTTAAAATTTTAAAAATGAAGTTGAGGGCTAGGGAGATAGCTCGACAGTCTCAGCGCCTGTATGGGAAGCTCAAGGTCCCAAATTCAATCCCCAGTTCTGCATGCCTGCCAGCCCAAAGCTGGGAGTGGTGGTGCACGCCTGTAATCTTAGCACTGGGGAGGCTGAGACAGGCGGATCACTGGGAGTCTGAGCTGCACAGTGAGACCCTGTATCAAAAACGAACTAATAATAATAATAATAATAATAATAATAATGATAATAGAAGTTGAACTAGTTACAAAGTTTATCAGATCCTATAATTCTCCAGAGATGGAGCTAGTAATACAATAATACCGTTTTCTTCCCCAGGATTCCAAGCTACAGCAGTAAACTTTGTAAAGGATATTATTTCCATCACCAAAGGACAGTGACAGCTTGTGTTGGGCCATACATTCTCCTGCTTCTATAAATGTAAGACCATTCCATCTTACCCCTGCTAAAGGAATTAACTTTTCCCTAACATAAGTTTTAGGGAAAAAAAAAGTAGAAAGAACCTACCAAAAACAATGAGTCCTTAATGTACCTGTGTGTCTATTCTAAGTCTATGCAAAGAGGTACCTTTTAAACCCAATAATCCCATTTTTAACTGAATATTCCCTCAGTGATAACTAGCACATTTTAATGTTCTTTGATTAAAAACAATTGTGATTTATAGAGCGGATGTAATCACTCTGTTTAAGATTCTATTATTAGCAACACAGCATGAGGGCTCTTAAGACAACAGCTTCTCAGCACGGGACGCTACACAGCAACTGTAGCGTGTTCCAATAGCTGCAGCTCATCGTCTTTTAAAAGGCTCAAAAGCATATTTTGCACTGATGTCAAGACTGAACATACACATATCTGAATACATTTCATGAAACCTAAAAGTCTTTTTTAAAAACAGAGTTAGGCATTTTTCTATAGCACTATTTATCTTGTGGTACCATGTTACAAAGAGATTCATGCATTCAAGTTCTTATTGATATTGTTCTTTTGTCTCAATATTGTACTTACTGGGATTCTGTAGAAGCATTTTTATTTAGCCATTTATTTTCTATTTAATCCTAAAACTTTAATAGTTTTTAAAAAGTATTTCTCTTTTTACTTATTACTAAAATTCAGTGACATTTTTTGAAAAGTAAAGAATTGAGAAAAAAGCTAGCATCACTTGACTTATAACAACATTAGCTACAAGTAATTGAAAATATTATTCAAGAAAGTAAAGCAAATTATCTAATTTTGCTGCCCATCTATACAAATATTCAACCAGGAACCCTTCAAGGTTAACAGTATAGTTCTCTGTTGACTCAAGATACAGAGTTACTTTTGAGTATTTGTTCATTGTACCTACATCAATGAGATTAGAGAATTATGAGTAAGGTTCTCATCAAATATTCAGATCTCTATTCTGCAACTTGTTGAGAGCATAGGAATGAGTGTTTGAAGATACTGTCTGAACATCTTTGAAATGTTTAATGTCATTTTATTGATGATGAAAGTTCAGTCAGAGAAGTGACGTGTCCAACATCACATTAAGGTCTTGGACAGAGTGGGATGGATTTGTGCCCCTTGCATTATCCCACTCTACTTTTACTCTTCCACTCCAGTCCCTTCCTCCTAGCTCACATTTAATAAAGATCTGGAGGCCTTTATTTAATAGTTATAAGTGATATAATCACATCATAACTTTTGCTTCCTCCCAGTCAGTTGTAACCAAAAATGAATCATCTACTCTTCAGTTAGTCAGACTTTAACAACATTTTAATAGTATGTCTCTTGTTTTTTCAAGGTCCTTATGATTATTATATGATAAAGTGGCAGCCTGAAGTGGCAGAAATGATGGTGCCTAAACAGGTGTCTCCTTGGCTTCTCTGAGTCAGTGGAAAGAACTGAGCAAACATTCAAACCCTGGAGAAGGTACTACATACAAAGTTGGCAGGTAATGTAATGGAGGCCTACTTTTGCCTCAGTATTCTAGAATTTATAGGAAGAACTTTGGGATAAAAATGAGACATAAAGAGCTGGGAGGATTTCCCTCAGCCCAGAAATGTTTGTGTTAATTTTCTTTTAAAGGCAAAACTGTAAATCAATCTTAAAACCAACAATTTGAATTGATATTCACTGAAAGTACCACAAGAGTTTCAGAAATGTCAGAAACACCAGGTTACTAAGTGTCTCCCTAATGTACATAGTCAAAGACCGAGCACTTTTAACATAGGCCGAGACTACTCAAATAAAAGACCTCAGATATGACACTGAAAACAACATGACCTGAACAGGTCCACCCTAATGAACTGGTTCTGCCATTGTTGATTTACAAATGAAAATTAGTGGCCTTTCCCAATTCAATAACAGTTTCCCCCAAATTTCCCTCTAATTTCATTCAACAAGTTTTTATTTTGTATTTAGAGGATTATTATACACATAAAACTTGATAATTTAGGGTAAAAGTACTTGCATAAAGGAGTGGCTTAAATAGTAAGATACTGCAACTTCAATAATGCCATACTGTTTTCTATCAACAAATTTCTTAAGCAAAAAGTGTGTTTGTTGTGTTGTATCAGTAACATAGCACAAAACACATATTTCATTATCAAAATGTGAATAAGGCAAATCTATTTGATAAAAATGTATGGAACCTAGCTTTTTGAAAATGATTGCTTCAATAATTATCATATCTGTATTTATATTTGTGTGCCTATTGAAATAGAGGCATACAGCAAGCTATTTATCCTCAATTTCAAGAGGAGGAAAGCTCACAGGTGAAGGATAGGGCTCCTTATTTTAAGCTAAATATTAACTGTGACTCCTGGATATGTAAAGCACCAACTAATTATTATGAGAAAATTTAGAAATGTCTAAAGAGAGATTCACAAGACAAATTTGTATCAAAACAACTCCTAAAGTGTACCATTACTTCTTATCCACTGAACTAGCATTAAACGTCATCATCCATTAACCAATTTTGTCAAGACTGTTGTACCTTTTTAGTGATTCACAGTAAGGCAGTGTTCCATCAGCTTTCTTAGTAATTTCTCATCCTAGGAACTTGCTCTTCTCTTAGATATAGTGTCACTAATCCTTTCATTTTCTTCTCCTACAGCAACTATTTCATATTTCTGCTTCTCCTCCACCCAAAGTTTAAACTTTAAGGGTTGTTCTAGATTTGCTTTTGTATTCTCATCTCTTTTTAATGCAAATTCTCCTCCTGGGTTAATTTTTAATTTCTAGGATCATTTAGCAGTCTCCAGTATCGCATCACAGAAGCATTTTTCTTTATATCTTTACTACTGGTGAGTAGAAAATTGAATTAAATTTAGTAAAAGAGAAAAGATATTTTTTTAAAACCCTATAATATATCAGACTCATTAGAGGACACCATGTTAGTTCACTCTTCAAAGTAAAAACATTTCAATATCTAATGTCTTCTTTCAGAGCACACAATAGGGTGTGTCACGAGGTCACCTACAATCATCACTGCGAGGACTACAAATGACAGGACTCTGGGGAAGACGCTAGGTGGGGAGACCATGTGTGAAATAAAATGGAAATATTTTTATGTTAGCTTTTCAGAGAATTTACGTGCACAGTTCCATAATTAATGAAGCACATCTTGATTTTTATCTCCAGCTTAGATTTTTCTTTGACTTTGAAAACCATAAACAGAGTTGGAGCTTAGGAGATCCAGTTATTTCCAGCTAAGGATACCTGTGTGTTTCATTTTCTTGTCCCCTAGTGTTATCATATTGTTGTTTAGAGAGAAATCTAAAAGGTCTTCTTGGGCTGGGGAGATAGTTCAGTAGAGTAAGTCCCTGCCTGGCAAGTGCAAGGCCCTGAGTTCAATCCCTGGTTACTGCAAATAAAATGAAATAAAATGTATTCTGAGCAAGTCTGTCTTCCTTTACTCCATAACAACTCCATCTATTCTACTCTGCTTCCACAGTCAGTGACCAAGCCCTAAGGAGCTGTCTCTGGTTTATTTCAGTAGCTACAGGAAGACTTCATTACGCCTGGGTTTTGGTTTTGGGGTTCTGTTGTTTTATTTTGTTTGGTTTGGTTTTTTTGTTTGTTTGTTTGTTTGATCAGAGATATACATGTATGCCCAAATTCCAGATGGATTAAAGAGGCAAATATTTCCAAAAGCTTTGTTCAAAGTTTGCCCCTGTGTATGTCCACGCAGTACATGGATCTTTTCCTCTTCCTTTGCCATCTCCACATTCATCATGTTCAGTCCTGTTGTTAATCCTGTTGTGTTGAAGTTTTGAACTCTATAAATACAGCTTGTTGCTTCCTAATTCAAAATGGAATATGAATTTTCTGAATATTTTATGTTCTCTGAAGGTACTTATTGTCTCATGTAGAAGTTCACTTAATTTTCTATTTACCACAAACACTTTTCTCAATCTGCTGTCCAGCTCTCTGACGCATCAGATATTCTTTCCGTTTTTGCCTCTTCAACTGCTCACCCCTCCCAGTGGCTCGCTCCTCTGCCTGCTGAGCACTGTGCCTGCTCCCCACCGCGGTCTGATCTCTCCGGGGCTTTCTTTTCTCCTTTGTCCTTCATTGAGTGTCCTTTATATTCTGTGGCCTTCTATTTCTAATGAAGTATTCCTTTGCTTGTTCTTGTGTTCAATAGAGCACTTCCTGTAGTAGCCAATTCACAAACTGGGGCGGGGAGACTCAAGGCTCTGCTCTTCGGTTCTGTGCTGGCCATTCACCACGTCTGACCATCATATTCTAGGTTAAAGATACTCTTTTTTCAGAGTTCAAACGCCTTGTACATTGCCTTCCAAATTTCCAGGGAATCTGTTGAAAGATGTTCCCCTAGTTTTGATTCCAGATTATTTACTTGTATCCTTGTTACTGATGAAAAAAAGACTGAGGGATTCCAATATATTTTTGTTAGTTTTACAAGTTTCTTTCTGTACAGACGACTCCCACCTCCATCACATTCGTGCATCTGCAAGTGGTATCTCCACCTTCAGAGGTTTCAGGTTTACTTCTGCAGAATACATGAGCTTCTTTTTGTTCTCCTGGGAGGGGTCTTGAGAAATCAACCAATAAATAACCTATAACTGATTCTATTTATTTTAGCCTTTCATGCTGTATACTGTTTCTGTATTCTTGAGACAATAAGAAAACTTACATTTTTGTTTGTTCAGTTCTTATCTGCCTTTACTGAGCATTTAAGATTCAACTTTCTCCCTTTTGCTTAGTTTCTATATCTTTACTTCTTTCCAGTTTCCAAAATTCGTTGCTTAATGTCTCCTGTCTTCTTTCCTGTGATTTTATTCATTTATTTTTGGATCCAAAACTGAAATTTAGATGGGAAAACCTTTTACTCTCTTGGAATCATTAAAATATTTTCATATTACTGTATTACAAATGGCAGCTTATTCATAGTAGAAAATCTATTTTGCAAAGTTACTCCTAATTCATGATGTATTTTCTCATCAGCGGGTCAGTATGTAACATTCTCACAGGCAGCAAATTTGCTTTCTTTTACTTCTAGCTTCTATTTTTTATTAATTTTATTGAGAAAAAAATAGTAATGAGCCAGTTTCAAAACCAATTAGTAGGACAGTTTCAATAATTAATACATTGCATATTATTGTCTTTG
>NDGN011538562.1:6565-21489 GCA_002564285.1 Tympanoctomys barrerae | reverse complement strand
AGAGACAGAGAGAGAGAGAGAGAGAGAGAGAGAGAGAGAGAGAGAGACAGAGACAGAGAGAGATTTCTTCAATGATGATTGTCAGCCCCTTATACTCAGGAAAAACTATTGAAATTTAATCATAATTGTTTTGATCCTGAATAGTTCTGGGAGTTTCATGCTTGTTCAGAACATGCATGAAGAAATATATTCAACTGTAATTTCTATTATAAATCAAAGTGATAAAAGTGGCTCTGCTTTATGGGAATGAGTACAGTGTGTGCTTTTCTTTTATGGCCTTTATATTTCTGGCTGCCCAGAAGTGCCCCTTATTTCAAGCCATCCAGCTGTCAGCCTGGAAGGAACCGGGGGCAAAATGGGAGAATGAAGGTGCCTCACATTGGGCATTTGTGTTCTTTTGCTATAAAAGGTGAAAGTGGGCTAGAAATCATTCTGCCTTGTTTGATAAAAAGCTCAGAATAAGGTGTTTTTGTAACAATATCTGGGATTTCATTTTTTTAAAGTCATTTCTTCTAGGGAGACTTACATTCAAACCATACAAAAACATCCAAAGCATTTAAATGATTAAAAAGAAAATGAATTGGTAAAATTTTGTTCAAATAGAGAAAAATTTCAGAAACTATTGAAAATTAAATAATAAAGAAATATTTACCCATTTATGTTTCCTAATTTGTAAAACATTAAAAATAAAATACTCAAATATCTAGAATTTGACTAATCCAGTAGCTAACATACTATTAATGTAGGACTTTTAAAAATCTATTTGACACAGCATACTATTATGTAGTTCAGGCTGCCCTTGAGCTCATTTTGTAGCCCAGACTGGTCTTGAACTCATGACAATCCTCCTGCCTCAGCCTCCGAACTACTGGGACTACAGTTTGCCCCAGTGCTTGGCCTAGCACATATTTCTTTATGATACACTACTTTCACTTTTTGTAATGAGTCTTGCTATTCCTCAATTAAAAAATAGACTTACTGTTCTAAATTGTGGAAACATAGCCATAGTATTTTAATATGCCAGCTCCATGTTGATCTCAAATTGGAGCTCTTAATAAAATGTTGAAAATTACTCATTGCCATTCATTTTTGCTACTGCAATACGGTGGCTGAGACTCGGTAATTTCCAAAGAGCAGAGTTATTTCTGATAGTTCTTAAATATGGTATGTCCAAGACTAGCATGTCATTCTGGGTTATGTCAAGGACCCTGTTGCTGTGTTTCATGCAATTATAGCTGAAAGATGAAACTCTCCTAAAACTGTTACAAGTCTCTTTTAAAAGCTTTAATCCATTCACAAAGAAAAAAATTTATGGTATAACTACTTAAATACCTGACATTGTAGTAAGATTACAATATATAAATCTGATACTTGAAAAATACAGACTTGAGACATAATATCCATTTACCTGCATGTTTCTCCCAAGTTAATGACAAGAAAAATATATGGATTATTATAAATCTAAATTTCAGGATCCATGGTACAGTGTTCATGGCAAAGGTTCAGGGAAACATGTGATAGCTTTTTTCTTTGAACTTCATGAACTCTACTTTTTAAAGGGGCTGAGGAGATGGCTCAGTGGAATAAGTGCTTCCATGGCAAGCACAAGGGCCTGAGGTCAACCCCCAGTACCACAAAACAACAACTACTTTTTCAAGACTGAGTTCCATCATCATCATCATCGTCATCATCGTCATCATCCATTATTAGAAAGTTCTGGTAGTGAGTCTAAATCTTTCAACTCACAAACTAAATTTGATTTCCTAGAAGAAAAAAATGCATATTTATTTATATTTCAATTCTTCACTGGCTCTACATAGAATTGTCCTTCTACCATATTTTTAGAATCATCCCTAGTTTGTTTTTTTCTCGGTGAATTACATTCACTTTATTCAATTATTTCTTAAAGTATATTCTCTAAAAATATAAGGATAATATATTCTGAGTTTTCTTTCCTGAGTGTCTTTAATGTTCTGCACTGTCTGCCTTGATGACTTGAATCCATTTTAATGTTGGCCTTTCATTGTTGTTTTCACTTGATAAAGAGCCATAATTTGTCCAGTGCTCAATCTGATAAATAAGGTAGATGAAAGCATGGCGTCATACTCTCATGGACCTTCTTTCCCGTCAGATGGTCCTCGGCAGCAAAGTTCATAGCATTTTTCTATCACACTTCATAAAGGACAAAAGACTTTTAAAGCTGCTTCAGAGAGTGTCAAAAACAGTGTCAGGATGAGTGTGTATGAGCTGAGGTGGCAAGCGCTTAGGGGATTGGAGGTAATGTTTTTTGTAGTGCAATATAGTTTTGAAATTTATACCCTCATTTGTTTTGATACAGGGTCTCACTACACAGCTCAAACTCATAGTGATCTTCGTGTCTCAGACTCCCCATTTCTGGGATTATAGGTGTGTGCCACCATGCTAAATTCTGGGGCCTGTTTGGCACACCTGGGAATCTGGGACCAGCAGAGCATGCAGTACCATGATAAAACTGAGGACCTTGCACTTGCCAGGCAGGCACTTATGCCACCGGGATAGCTTCCCAGTCCCCTTCACTTCGTTTTTTATCAGCCCTTGGACCCAGAAGGTTCCATCTGACAGCATTGGGATCCAGTGCTTCTCAAGCATTCATAAAACATTCATGGAAACTGGATGAGATAGGCCGAATAAGTAATTTTAATGAAGCTAAGATGTTTGGAATACTAATCATCATTTCAGAATAAAGAAATATAAGACTAAGAATCAATGACAGAAGTTTTCACAAAAATTTTCAAATATATGTAAATTTAAAATTTTTCTTAACTAGGAAGTTAAACAAAATATTTGAGAAGAATTTAAAAATGGCTTCACATGAACAAAACCAGATGAAAAATTTGAGGCACAAAACATTTATGGTACCAAATGTGCACAAGAAAAAGTAAAAATCTCAGACACCTGTGTCATATCAAAAGAAGGTGTAAAAAGAAAAAGTAAGCCCAAAGTTAGTAGAAATGATAATGAAAACAGCAAAGAATAGAATTGAAATAAATGAAAAATCTTAGCAAAATTACTATACAGAAAATTCTATGTAGAATTGACAAACCTTCTAGAACACTAAGAAAAGAGAGAGAAAATTCATGGAAATAATTTTTGTATGAGGATACAGTTGGGCCAATGAGATAGCTCAGCTCAGCCTGCCAAGTGCCTGCCTAGGTAAACACAGGGACTGGGGTTCAATCTCAGGCATGACATACTGTGCCAGCCCCGTTCCCGGGTGTGCTAAGCCAGTGACAGAGACTGGATGTTTTGGTGCATGCTTATAATTCCAACACTGCATAGTGACACCCAATACCAAATACATGAATAAATAAATAAATAATAAAAGAAGACGATATTTTTTTTCTGATTTACAAAAAGCCATTGTATCATAACAGACCACTTTGAACACTTATGCATCAGTGCAAAGCAAAAGTCTGCTAGTACAGTTACAAAACACAGAAGGCAAAGATTCAAAGCATACTACTGAGAATGTATCAAACTCCAAAGGAAAAAATGAGAAGTGAAACAAAATACCTACAACGAAAAAAGAGTATAAAAAATGGGTAGCCAACAAATGAGGCACGAAAAATGTACAAATTCTTAGAAACATAAACCTACCAGGACAAAATCATGAAAAATTTAAAATTATGAGCATGCCAATATTGAGTAAAGAGACCGAATTATAAGAAAAATTATCCCACTAAAGAATAATCATGGATCTCATTACTATGTAGCTGAAATATGCCAAACATCTAAAGACCTGACACCAGCACTCTCTAACTACTCCCAAAAACTGAAAAGTAAGAAAAAAAACCCTCAAAAACTATTTTATTAGGCTAGAATTAACCCAATACCAAAACCAGACACCGCCAAGAAGAAAACCACAGGCCAATCTCTGTGAATACAGATGAAGATATCTTTCACAAACTATCCTTTGTGTCTTATGATTCAGTAAGTTTACTGTCCATCTAAGTTAGCTATACCAAAATCTTGACTGATAAATGCACAGTCCTTCTATTTGTAAAGACCCTTCAAAAAAAATCAACAGCTACTGAAGAATCAAGATGTTCTTCATTTTATATTGATAATAGTAATATTCATCTGCCATTTTGCTGATTATTTATTATTAACAGGACAGGGGATATAAGTAACAAATAAAGGAGTTTTGTCTTGTGTCTGTCACAAAGCCCTTTCCTCCTGCTTCCCTGCCTGACTGCATCATGGCATCTACTTATGTACCAATGCCTTTATTTCAGAATAAACTATTCTCTCAGCTTCTTCTTGATCTCCACCTACAATTTATCAACTTCTGTTTTTCTGTGTCTTAATTCCAAACCATATAAACACTAACCATGAGCACAAAAGTTCCACTGTGTTAATTCACTTGTGCATTTTTCTCTACAAAATTTCAGGTTTCTCAAGATGGCAGACATGCCTGGTGAGCCCTATCCTGCCACTCTCTAACATCACAGCAGCTTTGCTAGACTGAAGCCTTCCAGCAACCAAGCATGGCAGAAGGCAGAATGAGCCCTGGACAGCTCTGGGACCAAGGAGCCCTGTTCCACTTCCAGCACAATCACAGAAGCCATTTTCAACCCTGGACAATAAGAGCTCTGGTGAGCTTTCTCCTTGACTACCCCCTTACACTGGGATCCTTACTGCCCAAGCTGCTCCCCTATCATCACTGCTGATATGGATAATCACTGGGAACTTCAAAAATGTCAAAACAGAGAAGCAAAAGGCTATCTCAGACCTGCAACCTACCCAGTACAAGTCTAGGAGACAAGGATATAGAAGAACTTGGAAATAACACATGAAATTTCAGAAATGATAGCAACTGAATGAAAGACACAACTCCATCTGGCTATAGAAGAACTCAAATGAGAAATAATCCCTCGGATAAAAAAAAGGAAACAATCATGAAAGAATTGCTCATCACATCTAAAGAAGACATAGATTAAAAAATAATGAATAGAAAAATGATGGAAACATTGAATGAATATTCTGAGAAAGAATCACACTGTATGCGACATTCAAATACATGTCAGGGAAATTAAGAATCTGACTGAAAACTGGCAAAACCATTTGATGAAAACTGAAGATAGATGTTCAGACTTTGAAGACAGCTTAATTTAGAGATTCTGAAAGGAAAGATCTCTTAAAAAATAACAGAGAACTGGGAAATAAGAATTTAACAGATGTAAGATGATGCCAAGAAAAACAATATAAGAATGATAGGTGTCACTGAAACAACAAGAGTCAACACGAATGACATAAAAAGATTTACAGAAGTAGTAACAGAAAATTTCCAACGCATGGGAAGAGAATCTGATACCCCAATATGTAATAAACACAGAATTCCAACTAACTATAGTAAAAATACGGCTACCCCATACATATGATAATCAAGATCCCAAAAGGCTGGGAAAACAGCTCAGCAGTCTAAGCTCCTGCCTGGCTAGTGCAAGGACCAGGGTTCGATCCCCAGGACTGCACGCTGTGCCAGCTCTGGAACCAGGCACGCCATGCCAGACACCAAAAACTGGCATGGGGGAGAATGCCTGTTACCCAAGTGCTCAGGTGACTAAGACAGGAAGATCACTACAGGTCCAAGATGCATATCAAGGCCGTGTACCAAATAAATAAATAAACAAACAAACCAGAGATTCAACAAAGGAACAGAATAAAAAAAAAATCTATTAGAGAAAAAGAAAAACAAATCACCTATATTGGAAAGCCAAGCAGAATCGTGGCAGATTTCTCAACACAAACTATCAAATCAAGAAGAGCTTGGATTGAAACATTTCAGGTCCTAAATGAAAACAAATTCCAACAAAGAGTGGTGTATCCTTCAAAACTATCTATCAAATTGAATAAAAATATAAGATACTTCCATGGCACAGTACAAGGAAAAAATTGATGAACTCCAGACCAACCCTACAGATATTTTAGAGACAAAAATAACCACAACTTCAAGCACAATAATAGAAAGGAAACACCAAGTATAACAAGCAATTAAACAGAGGGAAAAAGTATGGAACCTATAGTGAGAAATTAACATGACAAAGTTAACATGATACATATCAGTTATAACCATCAATGCAAATGGCCTCAATTCACAAATCAAAAGAAGCAGGCTGGCAACGTATATTAAGAAACAAAATCCAACAATGTGTGATGTACAAGAATCATAACTCAAAAATAAATTCATAAACTGAAAGTCAAAGAATGGAAAACAATAAACAGGAACCCAGAAAAATGCAGAATAGCTGCTTTGGCTGCTGACAATTTGCAATTCAAGCTAAGTATGATCAAAAGAGATAAAGAAAGTCATTACATACTTGTTAGGGGAAAACTTCAAATGGAATAGTAACAATCCTTAATATATATGCACCCATTATAGGAGCACCCAATTATATAAGACAATTTTTAACAGACATGAAAAATCAAATGAGCCAAAACAAAATTGTAATGGAAAACATTAACATCCCATTGTATCAAGGAGATAAATCAACTAGGCAAAAAGATCAGCAAAGAAATAACAGAACTAAGCCAAACTAGTGGAGAAATTGACTTAATAGACGTTTGTAGAGTGTTCTGCATGAAAATATCAGAATACATATTCTTGTCAGTTATACATGGATGTTCTCAAAAATAGACCATATACTCACACATAGAACATGCTAAAGTAAATGCAAAACAATTGAAATTATCCCATGCATGTTATCTGATCATAGTGCAATGAAACTGAAAATCATAGACCAAAGAGACTACAATATGACCATAACACATGAAAATTAAATAGCACCCTCCTGAACAATCAAGGGGTCACAGATGAAATTAAAGAAGAAATTAAATGAAATGTAATTTCATTTCAATGAAATGAAAATACAGATGAAACCTACTTAAGCCTACAGGATTCAATGAAAGCAGTCTTAAGAGGAAAATCTATAGTAATAAGTTCTCACATCAGGAAAACAGAAGGAGTTCGAATAAATAATAATATGCTGTTCCTTAAGCTCATAGAAAAAGAACAACAAATCATGCCCAACACCAGGCCAAGGAAGGCAGGAAATTATAAAGATCAGTACACAAGCTAATGCAAAGGACATTAAAAAAATACAGAGAATTAATGAATTAAGAAGTTGGTCCTGTGAAAGAATAAATGCATTTGATAAGGCTCCAACCAAACTTATCAAAAAAGAAAGAAAAAGAAAGAAATCAAATTTGTGCAATAAGGAATGAAAACTGAAATCACTACATACTCTACAGAAATTCAGAGGATCATCAATACCTAAAAACTTACAAAATTCTTCATTTTAACAGGATTAAAAACACAGAAGAAATGGACATACACCTAGATACATATGAATTACTAAAGCTGATCAAGAAGATTTAGAAATTCTCAATAACCCAATATCAGTAAAAGCAATTGAAAATGTAATAAAAAATATACCAACGAAGAAAATCCCAGGTCCCGATGAAGTCATAGTTGAAATCTGCAAGAAATCCAGAGAAAAATTAATGCAAAATATTCTCAAATTCTTCAATGAAATTGAAAAGGGAGAAATTTTCCAAAACTCTTTCCTGGAGCCAAATATTGGTGTGATACCAAAGCAGAGAAAGACCTAAGCAAAACAAACAACCACAGACCAATCTCTTTAATGAACATAGATGCAAAATTCCTTAATAAAATATTTGCAGAGTGCAGCAAATTATCAAGAAGATCATGCATCACAGCCAAGTGGGATGCATTCCAGGAATACAGAGATGGTCCAACATAAGTAAATGCATACATGTAGTATACCACCTCAACAGAACCAAGATTGAAAACCAAATGATCATCTCAGTAGGTGCAGAAAAAGCTCTTGACAAGTCCAATGCTCATTCATGATAAAAATCCTACAGGAAGTTGGAAAAAGATAGTTTTTCCCCCACCTGATAAAAGCCATCTACGAGAAACCAACAGCCAACATAATAAACCTAAATAGCAAAAACTGAAAGTCTTCACTTTAAAATCATGAATAAGACAAGGATTTCCACTGTAACTATTATTCAATATAGTTCTGTAATCATCAACCCAACAAATAGACAGGACAGAGAAATAAAAGGAATAAGGATGGGAAAGAAGTTAAATTATCATTATTTGTGGATGAAATGATACTCTACATATCAGAACCCAAAATCTCCACTTGGAGAATTCTACATTTAGTAGCAAAATTTAGTAGCATAGCAGGATACAATGAAAGCACTCAAAAATTAATAACATTTCTGTGCTCTAACAATGAATGCACCCAAAGAGGAATTAGGGAAACCATACCTTTCACATTAATGTCCCTCCAAAAAATACTTAGGAATAAGGCTAATAAAGGAAGTATTTTTACAGTGAAAATTATAGTATTCTGAAAAAAGAGATCAAAGAGAATTTCAGTAAATGGAAAGATATTCCTTGCTCCTGGAGAGAAAGAATGAACGTTGTAAAAATGTCCATACTCCCAAAATTGTTATGCAGATTCAATGCAATTCCCTTGGAAATACTAGTAGTATGCCATAGAGCTAGAGAAAACATTCCTAAAATTTATCTAGAAACAGGAGATACCTATAATAGCAGAAGCAATCCTAGATAACAAAGGCAAGGCTGGAGGTATCACGATCACTGACTTGACATTATACTACAAAGCGACTGTGATAAAATCAACATAGTATTGACAAAATAAACCTGAAGAATATGTGTACATGGACAAAAACTGAAAGTCTTTACTTCAAAGTCTATTTGGAATAGAACAGAAGATGCAGACACAAATACAAACACACTCAGCCACCTTATCTTTGACGAAGGGGACAAACATGTACGCTAGAAGAAAGCCTCTTTAATAAATAGTGCTGGACAAATTGGCTTTCCACATGCTGAAGACTCAAATTAGACCCAAGTCTATCACCCTGCACTAAACTAAGTCCAAAATGGATCAAAGACTTAAATATTAAAACAAAAACACTAAATCTACTGGAGGATGAAGTAGGTAGAAATCTTTAAGAGATTGAAAAGGAGGTAGAGAGTTCATGAACAAAAACCAAACAGAATGGTAAATACTTCACAAAATGAACAACTGGGATCTCATCTTTTTAAAAATTATCTGGACTTTAAAAGTAATCACCAACAGAGTAAATAGAAAAGCAACAAATTGGGAAAAAGTTTTAGGCACAGGACTTCTATCTAGAACATATAAAGAAATTTTTTTAAAATTAGCTTCCCAACACAAAACTGAGCATCTGAGATGAACATACACTTCTTAGATGAAATACAAGTGGGGCATAAATATATGAAAATATGTTCACTATCATTGGTCATTGGAGAAATGCTAACTAAAACAACACTGAAACTCCATCAAGAATGAGAATGGCTATCAAGACGTCAACCAATAACAAATACTGGAGGGATTTTGGGGGAAAATGAACTTTTCTCTCCTGTTTGTGGGAATGTAGACTGGTAAAGCCATTATGGAAAACTGTGTATAAATACTTCAAAGAATGAAGATTGGATGTCCAATTCAAGCAAGGAATTCCCCTCCTAGGTATTTTTCAAAAAAAGGCCAAAAACATCATACTACATTGGTTTATGTTCACTCATGTTTATTGCAACACTATTTATCATAGCTAAATCTTGGAAACCACCCAAATACCTATCAACTGAAGAATGAACAATAAAGACATTTTATTTTTACACAATGGAATATAACTCAGCTACGAAAAAGATGTTACTTTTGTGTGTGTGTGTGTGTGTGTGTGTGTGTGTGTGTAGAACCAGGGATTGAACTCAGGCCTTTGCACTTGCCAGGGAAGTGCTTATTCCACTGAGTCGTCTCCCTGAGCTCTACAAAAAAGATAAACTCATGACTTTTATAGGTAAATGAAAGCAACAAAAGACCACATTCATGAGTATAATAAATCAGAACTGCATTGGAAACAACATATCATCTCACTAGTGTGAGAACCTGAAAGGGTAAATAAAATCTGAAAGGTACAATAGATACCACGAAAGGGAAACAATCTTTTCAAAGAGAAAAAAGAATTTGGAGGATAAAACAAAGAAAAAAGTAAGGAAAAGATATATTATTATATATTTACAGGATTGCTTCCATAGTTGTATTGTTAATTTCTGCTGGTCTATTGAAAGTAAGAGTTAATGCTTATTTTTTCTTCTCTCTTTTAATTTTTTCCAACATTTTAAAACCAGTTTTTCCTGCTTATATCTGATAATCTAGACAAAGTAATTTGAAGACAACGTTATGCAACATTGCAACCATTGTTGAATTCCTCTTATTGTGTTTAGTGAAATTCTTTATCGCTTCTAATGTGTTATTCCACTACATTTTATTCCCTTTAAAATTTTTTAAATCTAAAAAAGATAGGAAATATAAATTACCTCACCTCACATAGCATAATTTAGTGTTATGCTTAATTAGAATTGATTAAGCACATGTACATGTACTCAAAACAAAAACAACACTGATTGAAAGGGACTAGCAATCTGCGAACAGTATTCCTTGTAGATAAAGATATTCATTTGGTAGAGTGCTGAGATTTCAAATTTTTAATGTATCTCACATTCATTCTTTTTTTTTTTTTGTACTAGGGGCCAGATCTGTAGAAGACAATATATCCAGGGATCTGGGTTGGGTGAGCAGTGGAAGTGGAAATAGAGAAAGCTGTAAATCTTTCATGGAGCAACAGCCTGGATCAGTCGAATGTGCAGTTCACATTAGGACTCATGCTCCTATGTGAACCTAGAGCACAACTGACAGAAGGCAGGACTTCTATAATGAACCCCATGAGGAACAGCTATAAATACAGATGAAGCTTTGATCTCTTTCCTCCTTACCCACCACCATATGGTCAGTGCTTAACAGGATATGGACTATCTCTGCTTTGTGATTCAGGATTTGGGAACCTCTGTTCTTAAGCCTCTGAGATTCTCAGTGA
Organism: Tympanoctomys barrerae; assembly: GCA_002564285.1. Classification (NCBI taxonomy): domain Eukaryota; kingdom Metazoa; phylum Chordata; class Mammalia; order Rodentia; family Octodontidae; genus Tympanoctomys; species Tympanoctomys barrerae. The sequence goes on along the minus strand of NDGN011538562.1, from coordinate 10,491 downwards.
GATCTACGGGTCACTTTGCAAGACAGCAATGCTGGGTGAAGTTCATTATCATGGAAATGCCTCACTGGTGCTCCCAGTCTCCCACAAAGACAGTGAACAACATGAGGAGTGTCCCTTGACTACTGCAGAAGGTTCTGTTGTATCTGAGCAGTTTTTGAATTTGCCTCCTTTTGCTCCACTCACCATGAGATGTTGTCATTACCCTCCTATGCATCTTACTTTATTGTTACCCTGTGGTACTGGTGCTTGAGAGCATGGCTTTGCACTGAGATAACTGTGTTATATTTCTATGTATCTATGTGTCTATGTATGTATGTATGTATGTATGTATCTACCTATCTATCCATCCATCTATCCACCTATGCATCTATCATCTCTCTATCAATCTATTGATCTATCTATCTATTCATCATTTATCAGTGCCTGAGTCTGAAGCTAGAGCCCTTGCACTAAATTACACCCTATTCTTCTTTTATTTTTTTATTTTAAATAGGTTTTTGTTAAGTAGATAACTTCTCCCCTAATAGCTAAGTTGTCCTGAATAGGCTAGTATTTGCAACCATCTTGCCTCTACTTCCCATGTACCAGAGATTATAGGTCTCCATCTATAATACATAACTTCTTTTTGGAAGTTTTCTTTGTAAACTATTGGTAGGACAATGATAGATCATTGGTAGAGATAAGCAGGAGTGGTGCTTCTACTATTTAAAAAATTGATCAGTGTCAGTGCTATGATAAATGAGAACAGCTAATATTCAGTGAATTGAACACAGGAATTCCAGGTACCACATCTTTCCCATAACTCCCATAACTTGTCAACAGTGATAGAAGAGAATGGAGTGTATTCATCTGTGACTGCATGTGTTATGGCTGTGACTGTGTTTTAAATCCTCCCAAAGTCTTATGTTGTCACAGGTGTGGCTTTTTCAGAGGTATCTGTATCCAGAGTATGTGACTTGAGAATAGATGTGTGGAAAAACACTAGGCTCAAGAGCAATGGGATTCAGGGTGTGAGTGCTGCCCATCCTGGGTAGTCTGGATGAGATAGAAAGGATAGGAAAAACCTGTGGTCATCCCTGGCTGCTCTGCTACACTTTGCCAGCCATGAACTGCTTCTCATCTGTGATGAGAACCTTGCTTTGGATCCAGAAGGAGATGAACTGAAATCTCTTATAAATTAAGAGCCAAATAAATCTTTCCCTTTTTAAACTTGTGTGTTGGATGCTTTGTCTCAGGAATGAGAAAATGGAACTAAGACAATGAGGATACATTATAGGATACCCATGCAGACATACTATGTAACCACTATTACTGCCTATCTCTACTTTAACATTAATATTAATATGTGAAAAAAGTCATTGCATTTTAGCCATAACTCTGTAGAAATATTTATAAATTTACCAACAGGTTATTTTGTTGCATCAATTTAATATGGGAGTTTACATTTTTATATCTTTTCTAGAAAGGCAAGCCCATTACAATGAAATTACTCTTTAAATATGTATGCCTCATCTGACTGTCAAACATAAATAGAAAGTTTAGGAATAACTACTTGGAAACCTTTTTTAGAAAAAGGAGAAACTTGAATTAGTCACACCATTGTTTTATGAGTTCATGATGCCCATCTGTGAAAACTTATGGCCTATTAGAATTAAAAATATCTAAGTTATGGAACAAAGGAATACTAAGAAAATACTCTAAAATTGAAAGCAAAAATCTCTGAGAATTAATTTATTTATAGCATGAATAATTTAATATCCACCTCAGATTTAATTACAAACCATGGCCAATTAACTAATTTAGTAACTGTGTAAATAATGCATAATTTCTATGCTCCAAATGAAACTTTAAAATTACTATAGTACCCAAAGTAGTATAAATAATAAGATTGCTTTCTCAAACATTTCTGAAAAGGAAATAGGATAATGTTATGAGAATTTAGGGTGAGTTTTGTTACTTTGAGCTTTATAACTGGGATTGGCTATAAATATTGGTCATAGCATTTTCATCTATACTCTGGGAAGAAAGAAAACATTATTAGTGAGTCCATTTGTGTAGATTGTATTTTTGTTGTAACCGGCTACAATTACAATAATGCAAGCTCATATCTGACATAATATTTTAAAGTGTTCTTTATAAATTCATTAAATTCCTACAACAATGCTTCAATCTATACATTATTTCACTACTAATTTATTTTGCAGTTCAGAGATGAAGCGGAGAGATCCTGCAAGCCTAAATTCACAGTAAGTATTTGAATAACTCAGTGAATTTGACTTGAGCCTGCTATTATACATGGCAGACTTTACATGGAGCAAGTGAAAAATGTCTATTTAGGATATAATTGATAATAAGAACCATAATATGCTGAACAACATTAGAAGACAATTGAAGATCAACATTTACTGCAATAGGTAGTTTAGAATTTTGAGGAGATTTCTGCTTAACTGAGTGTGAACCACTGCTCTCTAACTTATGTGCCAAATTCCTTGTTCATTTATGCCCAGTGGAAACTAGTATTGTAGCAACGATGACAAGCAATGTTTAGAGTGACAGCAAAGACTACACTTGATTCTTAACTTCATCACTGATTTTGATGTTTACGTGGAGCTGTTTTATCTCTCAGTGATTCAGTCTTATTGTGTTAGTGGCAATAATGATAGTTAATTTCTACTTTGTAAATTACATGATTTGATAGAAAATTACATGGCACACAGTGTACTATGTATATTCCAGCTCGGTGTTCAATATAATATTGTTTCCCACTCATATGATGGAAGTATTTGAGGAACATAAATACTAAATATTCTTGTTTTGCTCTTTAAATCTTGAAAGTATGAGGAAATTTTAAAGCTTCAAATATTTTTTGAAAGTTACAGTAGATGTAGTTAACTTTGTAATACTGCCTTCATTTCCAATATGGCTTGTGCCACATAGTTTATACAACCATTTTTAAAAAAGAATAAATAGCTTCCATATTTGTTGGATTCATTTTTGTTTTTTAATGTATTTGATTGATATAGGGTTTCACTATGCAGCTTGCACTACTAATGATCTTCCTGTTTTCAGCATCCCCAGGGCTTGGATTACAGAATGCACCACCATACCCAGACTTGATCACTGGTTCAGTGTTCCCAGGTTGGGGCCACAGCATGCTGTACCAGGGATGAAACCCCAGTCCTTGTGTTTATCTAAGCAGGCACTTAGTCCACTGAGCTATACCACCGGCCCTTATTAATTTCATTTTTATCTTCTTCAAATGAATACTTAATCTCTTTAAGAAAAAAAATCAGTGACTTGCTTCTTTACAAAAGGTAGTGCTTATTAAACACAACTTGAACCATGATTTTGAAGCAGAATTTTGTCAATTTTCTAATTAATTCTTTCTGTTTTTTTCAACTATGCTATTCATCAGGGCATTTTTTTAAACCAAGAAATCATACTTTACAGAATCTTTTTTGTGCTTAACAAGCAAATATACCTCTAGCATTCTCCATATAGCTGTAGAGAAGAGCTCTCCTTGCCATCCTCCATGGTTTCCCATATTTAGCATGGGAAAGAATTCATCCCAACAGCCTGCAGGAGAGAAAATGTTCTCTCTGCAGCCCCTCTGGGGTCCCCTGGAATTCTTGGTGAGGAGGTTGCTGAACATGCTGGAAAAAACTTCCTTTCCCACAGTGCAAAACTGAAAAACCTTAGGAAAAAATGTGTCCCAAGCTGGATTGAATTGTTCTCATGGTGTGTAGATGTTCAACTGATTCTTTTGCCAAAGTGGTAAGTAGCATGCAGTAGGCAAGCCATGTAGTGAGCCAAACAGCACTCGAGTTTGAACAAGATAATCTATCATGTAGTTCCAAACATAGGAGAGAGAGAGAGACAGAGAGAGAGAGAGAGAGAGAGACAGAGAGACAGAGAGACAGAGAGAC
>NDGN011538549.1:2369-15784 GCA_002564285.1 Tympanoctomys barrerae | reverse complement strand
GAGAAGGGTATTTCATTGTCATTTAAATATTGTAGGTGCATGAATTCAGCAAAATAATCCAATGAATACACATCTTTGGCCCAGATTGGTGACATATTCTTGTAGTCCTACCTACTCAAGACTAAGGCAGAAGACCACAAGATAAGGTCCAGCTTGAGAAACTTAGTGAGACACTGAGTCAAAATAAAAACATTTTAAAAGTCTGGAGTTGTAGTCTTTGGGTCAAGCACTCAGGATCAATCCCAGTATCATACTCACACAGACAGACAGATAGACAAACGCAAGCACGCACGCACATGTAAGATAAAAACCTGATACATAGTGATATATAGTGCAAGAAATGTGAACATTTTATATTATAAACATGGACTAATAAAAAGATAAAAGATTATATTATAAAATGGAGAAATGTTAAATATAAATTACAAAACTTAAAAAAATGTTAGGAAACAGTTCAGAAGATCTCAGCCTGTCATTCTGTCTCCCTTCCTCTTTCCACACTCTCCCTTCTTTACCATCTTTGGTCTATTGAAAGGTATTCAGTGTTTACTGTTCTAGCAATATTTCACAAAGCCCAGGCCAATTTTGTGTAACCATTTGCCATGCTGGAGCAAACGACTCATGGTCAGTAACACTGCTCTCGTTTTGCTCGCTTCTTAAAGTCCACATTGATGAAGAGGGGAAAAGAAACATCCAAATTTTAGAACAGTGGCTACAGCCTCTTCACTAGTATTTAAGAAATTTAAGCACTACAGATGACCATTGGATGTTAATTAAAGCAGAACAGAATCACAGTGGAAAAGAAGAGTGACAGAAATAAAGGAGAGAGAATTCTTTTATACTTGACTTTTGGAGTCATGTTTATTGACTGCCATGTTTAGCCCCTTATCTCTGTACCGCGCTTTTAGCTTCTGTTCACTAGAATTGATGCTCAATGTGAAGATTGAAACCTGTGCATATGAAGCTCCAAGAATGTCTATGAAAATTCCAGGTTATTTACATTTGAATACTGCTCTTTATAGTGAATTTTATACATAGTTGCCACAATCTTAGAAAAATGTGCTTAAATAATTTGTAATTTATAATGAAGATAATTAAAAATTCGTTCACTGATCAGGAAAATAGTTTACATATGCTTGGTAATGATGATTCAAATCAATTCTAATCAACTATCATCTAGGCATAGATATTCCCAACTATTGAAAACTTGAAAAAATTGTAGTAGAGTTCAAGAAATAGAGCCTGAATATTACAGATGTAGAAACTCACAGAAAAAAAGAGCATTATTTTATAATACTCTAGTTCCCACAAATATCACAGCTCCTTTTCTTATCTTTTGCTTAAACATATGCAAAACCAGTGATCCTGCATACTGGAAAATTTTTCATTAATTTTTAATAAGTGTAAACAGTGCGATTTTCACATATTTAATTATCCTTGGATATTTTTCCTATATTTGATGTCAGATAAGTTTCCAATTTTACTTGAATAGTTCACCATTAATTAGCAATGGTGTCTGGGATAAAATTCATAAGCTATGCTTTTGCCAATTAAATATTTAGATTTAAATGTTAAAATGAAAAGGAAGTAGTGTATGACGATATGTTAGAAAAATACCATGTTCAGTGTGCTGCCCAGACCAGAGAACATGAGTAGAAAGCCGTGTTTTCTATAGTATAGTCACACTGATCTATATTGAGAGAATAGAACAGAAAATTAACAGCAAAAGACAATGTCAACCTGCTTTGCAAAGGTCAAAGTCTTAGACCAGTCTTAGCTTAAGTATATATAGTGGAACTATAAAAATTATAGGAATAAAGAATTGAAGTGAAATGATAATATTTAAGAGCAATGGTTTTTCTATTGATAGGTACTGTGGAAATATCTTTACTATACTTTGTTTATAAAGAGGAAATAAACTTTATTGAAGTAACTACTACTCAATATATCTTTTTATTACTATTTATAATTAGTTTTTTATCTATAGATTACTTGATTTCCTCAACTATATCTTTGTACCTAGATTATAATACCTAAAATAAGTTTGCAAGTTTAAAGCCTTCTGAATTTCAAAGAAATATGAGTAAAACCTACATGTGAATTCATCTGAAAGTAAACCAATTATAGGAAAAATACTAATCAATTGAACATAGGATTATCCTTATTAGCTCTGTTACTGACAAAAGTAGCAATATGATCCATGATATCAAAGATATGCCTGTATGCTTAAAACAATATATTTTGAAATAACTGTATTTTACAAAGAATTCAGAAAACCATAAAAATGGTACAGAATTTGAAAACAAGATGAGAGTAAATTAGTAGAGGTTGTAATATTGCATATTGTTATCTTCAAAGTGGTTGTTCAGATGACCAGATACAGACGTGCAAGCTTAGCAAAAGGTGGAATCGTGTTTACAGAACTACCCAGGCTGATTTTCTCCTCCATATGGCCCTGGACTGAACTTTGAGCTATGATGTAGTTACACTTCGTAGAGGAAACAAGGAGTTACAGGTGTGATGTGTAAGTGGACAAAGCCATCTGCTCCAAAGCTTCATCATACTGATTGAATTTGCCTGAGGACACAGAGCAAGAGGTTGCTGCTAAAATATTCCAGCCTCTCAGTTAATGTCTGAGCATGAGAAGGGGTGGGCTAATATTATTTAGAATTGTGCTTATAAACAGTATTTCATACACAAGAGAAGGAAATAAGGAGGCAAGAAAGGTGTAGGAAGGTAACGGGGAGATAAATACAATATTCATTTATGTATATACCAACATGAAGTTCAATGTTTGGTACAATTAATATGTACTGACACAAAGATCGCACATACACACAGACCTTCACACACCTATGCATATACATATACACATACATGTAATTCTATATGTGGAAGGCAGCTGTGCCAACCACTATACCACCAACGCCTCGGCGTGCAATTCTACATGTATACAGCCCAGGTAGATCACAGGTAGGGAGTGTATCATTTTCTTCTGTATTTCCTTTGCTCATGGAAATGTATCCTCAGGATATTGCCAAGGGAGCAATCAGATCATGGAGCTTTCTGCTTCACTGCTTCACTGACCTTCATCCATTGTGAGCATCTGGTAGAGCTACACTACGAGATAGTGTGGCTGGAGAGTCCCAGGTGATTTGCTGTAAGTGCAGTAGGAAAGACCACATGGCTTTCATTTACTCCTGTTCAAAATGTTTTGCAGGGTTTTTATCTCCACAAATCAAAAGCATAGAAAGCAATATTTTGCACCACAGATAATAAGAAACATGACCAGCTATTGGTTGCTTTTGTAAATATGAGGAACATATAGTTCACAGAATATAGGAGTCAAAAAACATAAAAATAACATGGCAATGTAAGATTAAATCATAAGAATGCATAAAACTGCACACTGAGAATATTATATTGTGTCTTCCCAGATCTAGTTCACCTCGTTATTGTTGAACCCCTTTTTAGAAAGTAACAAATAAAAATTTATTCCACATGTGATTTTAAAGATAGATGGATTCTGTAAGAAAATCAGCAGCCAACTACAACCCCAACATTCTTTTGACCAAATAGCATGAGACTTTATAGACAGCTAAATTTACCTCTCAAGCATGATTTGCAGAATAAAACACCCAAGCAAACAGAAACAACAAAACCTCCTATAAATATAGGCTCTCGAAAGCCTTGGGTACATTTTCTTTCTTTAAACAACTCAGGAGAAACCACTGACGACTGTGTTGTATTTATTGAAGCTTTCGAGGAGTCAAGCCATATCCTACCTCTTTATTTGATAAAAGAGAAAATAAAGGCATAAATTATACAAGTGTCTGACAAAAGTCACATGGGGAGTTGTTAGCAGCGAAGTTAAGAGTAGATGACAACCTGTGCAATTTACCAAGCCTGCTGAAAAACAATGTCAAGGTCAACATAAAGTAGTTTAAAAATATTATTATTCTATTTTGCTTTTATAAGAGACTCCTTGTAAGGAATACTCACCCTTAAATTGTATAGTGTATAGTGTTAGAATTTGTTGGAAGGTGTGTTAAAATAACAAATGAAAGTATTTATCAAAGTGACCGTTTATGAGTCCTGGGTTTGACTACTGTTATGAGAATTATTGAAAACAAAGATTAAGGAACTTTAAAAGCAAGGGTAGACTACAGGTGAAGAATTTCGCTTAATTTTCACATGTTCCAGCTTTTGTAAAAGGAAGCAAAATATGAGACAAAGCCACTTACTGTCTATTTCTCAAGGTTTTCAGAATAGGAGACCACCTAATCTAAATAATGCATAATTTCAAACTGAAGAGATAAATTCTGCATGTAATAATCTTCTTCACCATTCAGTTTCTGTTGTATGAATCCAAGTAGATTCAGTATAATCAATAAAGGGAGCAGTGTCTACAAGACCAGAGCAATAGGTGGCACTGAGCATGACACTTCAACTGTGATACCAACATCAAGCCTTAAGTCCTCGCTTCCTTGAACAAATTTATATAAACATTTCCCCTTTTTTCATGCAATAATCAAGACGACTTACTGGTTGCTCCAAAATTAGATTGATAATTTCATTGACTATAGATGGAGATCAGACCCAGAATGCTGGCACTAACACAGCGTGGAGACAGCACTGGTGCAAAGTGCAACGACATAGCCCTGAACCATTGATTCTCCTGAGAAGTCCGTCCTTCTGTAACTTCAGCGCTCTGCAAACATCCCAGCATAAGCTTTTATAAAAAAAAAAATTAAAGAAGCATAAAAGAAAAAGATGCAATGGAGAAATACCAAAAAGAAAAGATTTGTGTAGCGGCTGTGGACATAGTAATACAGTGTTTTACACTAACCACTTTTATATGTAGAAAGTATACATTCTAAAAGAACAATTAAAATTATTGTAAATATGTAAATCAAGAACAGAGTTGGTTATTGTTTTCTAGTACTATTATGTACTATGTGTAATGTGAAATGCTAATTTTATATCTTTTTTTTTTTGGCGGAACCAGGGATTGACCTCTGGTCCTTGCGCTTGCCAGGGAAGCACTTATTCTACTGAGCTATCTCCCCAGCCCTTATATTTATATCTTGACTGTGCAACAAGTTTGTTTATATCTCTATTCCCACAAGGAAATGGGTAATACATTTGCCATAATGAAAGAATAGCTACAGCATCGCTCTGCAATAGAAAATTTTCCACTTCAGGAGCTATTGTGTGTGTTGTTCATTGCTGACCACAACAGTATTACCAGGTGTGTGACATTATAGGAAAATGAACAGTAGTATGAAAAATTGAGGTTGGATCTGATGACTTCAGATTTACGACAAAATCAAAATGCATATTTAGCTCTCATTTGAGATTGTCTAAAAAATTGAAAGAAATACGTCATTATAAATCTTAGTGTAGAGATGTTAGGTCCAAAGCCATGAAGTATCTGAGATGTCTGATATGTCTAAGCTGATAAGTTAGCAGGCTGCTGTTTCTTTTGCCCTCACTCTGTATGCAAATCTTATACTTCGGGGGCTTGAACAGAACTATTTACTCACAGAGCAATCTTACCAGCTATTGCTCCCCATGATCCATTGTCCCGTAGAATAAGACAATGAGCGCCAGATGGCCCCTGTATGTGCACAAGGATTTGCACCACAGGGGAAGAGCTGCAAAATAAAGAGACTCCTAGCACAGTATAGGTGGGATGCTGACCCCTCCTCCCACCCTGACATGGAGAATTGGGTTGGGGGATTTAAGTACAGGTAGCTTTACAAATGTAAACGAATGTCTTCAGAGCATTACATCACCTCTTGCTTCCAAATCATGATTTTCACTTAATCAGTCTTCTCTGGCCATGTACAACTATGAAAATATTCATAGAGAATAGACTTTCTTCAGCACAATGGGAATTTGTTGGCAACATGATTTGAAGCGGTGTTGGCTCACATTTGAAACCAAAAATCAAAGCTAGATAATGTATGCTTAGAATCCAAAGAATATTTGTCTCTATGTCTGTTGAATCTTCTATAATTTATCAATGCTTTATAAATAGATAATACTGAAATATAAAATAGAGCCACATAGCTGATCTGACCCAATTTTAATTTATATTTTGAATATAAGAAACGTGGAATTTAATAAAAAATCAATTCTTCACTTTTCACTCTTCCCTTATTATTTCCTTAGTTTGTGATATCCACTAGCTAAGGATAAAAAAGAAAACAACTATGAATTCATATTTCCCTATCATTCTAAATTAAAGATATGAGAGTTAATAAAAATAAAATTTAAATTATAATATTACTATAGTCTTAGAATGGTAAGTTCTCTGTAATAATTGATATTGCCAATTTTATTTAAAGTTATATGGCCAGCCGGATAGCTCAGCAGACTAAAGCACCTGCTTAGGCAGAGCACAGCAGCCAGGTTTCAGTCTCCTATGTGTCATGCCGGCCCAGCCCCTGGGGTGCACTGAAAAGGTGATTGAGACTGGGTGTGGTGGCATGTGCTTATAATCCCAGCACTTGGGAGGCTGAAAACAGGAGAATCACTGTGAGTCCAATCTATGTAGTGAGATCCTGTGGACCCTGTGGTACATATATAAATAAATAAATAAATAAATAAATAAAACAAGTAAAGTCATAGCTATCCCTTCTACTTACAATACTCAAAAAAAGAGAAAGAACTGCATGCTCCTTTTCTTGTTACCATTTCTCAAATTTACAAACATTTTTAAACCTCTCTCTCTCTCTCTCTCTCTCTCTCTCTTTCTCTTTCTGCCTGGCTCAGCTGACCCTGAGGGTGGGGCTGGCATGTCATGGGTTGACAGGGATCCAACCAAAGTCCTCTGTGCCTGCTTAAGCTAAGCAGGTGCTTTAGACCACTGAGCTATCTCGCAGCCCAGGAAAGCCAATCTCAATCCTGCTGCTGTGCTGCTGCTCACTGCATTCTGCCAGCCATACTATGAACTCTTTCTCCTCTGTAATGCCCCTTTACCATGCTCACATGCCTTGGAATCAGTTGACTACTAATGAAACTTCTACATACCATGAGCCAAAGTAAACCTTTTCTCCTTTAACTTATGGGCATGTAGTTGTGTGCTTTAGTAATAAAAGAGTACCAGTATAGATTTTGGTACCAGGAGTGGAGTTGTTGCTACTACCTGACTATGCGGTTTAAGAGCCTTTGGAACTAGCTTGCTAAAAGCATTTGAAAAATCTTTGTATATGCTGGCTAAAGAAGCAGCCCTGAAATTCTTTGAACTGAATTTGGTGTAAGATTCTTGCCAAAGCTCATGAGACCAAAGTGATGATAGAAATGCAAGTAGTAAAGACAAGACTCAAGAGGTTTTACTGAGAAACAAGGACTGCACTGGCTGTTGGAAACCTGGCCACATGCATTTTTAACTTGGCAGAAAATTTGTCTGTATTTCTCTACTGCTTCAAATGTGCCAGACTTTGGCACCATCCGAAGTGGCTTTAAGTGCACGCATAATGCTAGAGTTGTGGTTTTAGGAAAGTACCCACTTATTTCTGAGGAAGGCTTAGGGGCCAGTCAGCATGTGTAGCTGTGAAGTGAAGTTGAAAGTTGAAAGTGGAGACCCCAGAAGGTGGAACAAACCAGGAACATGGATCATCTCAGTAGAGCTGGCCCAAGAGAAAAGCTATGCATTCTACACCCCCTCCCCACAGCAGTACTGTAGGGGCAGAGCTACACAGCTCTTTGGAGTTCATATCTTTTCTCATATCACTCTATATATTGGACATGGGACTACAAGACTTCAAGTTCATCCTACTGAATTTTGGTTTTTCTTTGGTCACATTCCTTTCTGTTTCTCTATTTGTCCCTTTTGGGATGAGAATATTTGTATTGTGTCACTCTATTTTGGCAGTGTGTCTAACTTTCCTTTTAATTGTAGAGGGACTCATTGCAAATAATTTACCTTAAATCTCAGAGGATTCTTCACAGTTTGGACTTTCAGCAATGCTAAAACTATTAGGACATTGATAATTCTTAAGAAATTGACAAAGTCCCTTCGTATAAAGGGTTGTGCATGAATATTTTGGGGGCTAGGGTTAGAATGTTATGGCTTGTATTTAGATGAACCTCAAAGCCTCAGGTACTTATAGATACGGATTTTGGGGGCAGCTGCAACTATATTGTGTGGTAAATAAATGAGGTTAACATATTTATGGTTTTATTTGAATAGAAGATAGTGGCCTTGACATGAGTATGGTGGTATCAGCTAAAAGCACCTGTTAGGGATAAAAGGGAAAGACAGGTTCTCTGCCTCTGATGCTGTTTGCTGTCTTCTACCTCCAGCATCATGAACTGCTTCTCCTTGAGGTGACACTCTTCCACATCCTCCTGCCTTGGAGCCAGCTGACAATATACTCAAGGCTCTACAAACTGTGGGCCAAAATAAATTTTCTCCTCTACCTTGTGGATGCCATGTATTATGTCTCAGCCATGAGAAAAGGAAGAAAAACAATGTTACTCTCTAAACCTTAGTACTTTAACAGGGTAAGAAACTGTTTTTGCAGTCTTTATATGAATTCAAGAGTCTCACCCTAGACAAGAATGGTCACGAGTGGTGGGTGTCCATGATTGATAAATGTGGCTAAAGTGAGACACAGTAAGTGTTTCCCACCCAGTAAATGTACTTCAGCAATGAAAATTTAGTCTGTAACATTTTTCTCAAAAGTAATGAAAAGTTGACTGAATATTACAAATGCAAGATTGAGGAAAGATATAGAATTTTAATTGTGTGCCAAAATATCAATACATTCTATTACTTGACTTCAATACTCTTAAAGTAAATTGCTGGAAGAAATTTGGACCTAAGATTCCAGAAGTTTTGAAGCTATCACTGTTTGTCTCTAATTCAGGTGGAGATCAAAAGAAATCATGGACAGATGAGAAAACTGGATTAAGTAGTGCATTTATAAGGGATTATCTTGATGACAAAGAACCTCATTAAATTGACCTTAATGAATATTGAAGAAATTGCATGTAAAATTTCTTAAATAAAATTTTGTTTCATTAAAAATAATATTATATTTCCAATAAATTGAAATCCTGGTATGTTTCAGTGTAAATTTAGAATTGCATCTCCATTTTGTTCTGCTAATCTTTGAGTGATAATTTGTGAGAGGTAAAACTTGAGATGGAAAGAGAGACAGAACAAGAAAGGAATTAGATATTTTGCTTCCTTGATTGTGTAATAACAAGTAATTCATTATGAGTCGTATCACTAAGAAGGGGGACACTGAAAAACACTATGTAAAAAGATCCATAGTGACAGGTATTTTGTTTTTATTTATTTATTGAGATAGGATCTCAATGTGTAGTTCAGGCAGGTCTTAAGCCCACGGTGCAGGCCAGGCTGGCCTCAAACTCAGATGGTGCTCTTGCCTCAGCCTTTTGCGTACTGGGATTACAGGCATGCATCAAATGCCAGGCTATGACACCTATTTGATCTAGAATAAGGATAAATTGAAATTAAAAAGATTAAAGAAATATTTTGAAGTAAAAATTCTTAAAGACCAAAGTTTATTAAATGAGTAATTTAGGTATTTAAAATGTGAACATTGATATTGAATTAACAATTTATCAAATATTCAGTTATTATCCTTTATGCTAAATACAAAAACAAAAACAAGCCCTTTAAACTATAAAATAGGATGATTATTTCTAGTCAGTATTATTTTAAAGAACAATTTCTATAAAAATGAAAGTCAAGATAACTAAAAGATGATTTTATATACTTCAAAATATAACAGATTATTATTGGGACCTGTTGTCATTTTTAACATGTATAAAAAATAGGAATAATTACCTTCCAAATAGTGATATTTTTATCTCATAATATATATAAATAAGATCTGTACAATGAATCCACAGAAAAACATTTAAGTTGCTTTACTTGTCTTTAATATAGACAAATATATAAGCTGCAGAACCATTGTATAAAGTGATGAATCATTCTACTTTAACTAGATTTTATTATGTAGAGACAAATGATAGCATTTTTTAAATTTTTATTTCATTAATTAATTAATTTAGTTATTTGTACAGGGTCTCGCTACATAGCTTATACTCATAGTGATTCACCTGTCAGCCTCCCCAGCGCTGGAATAACAAGTATGCAGTGCTCTACCACATCCAGTTTCAGTGGTTGGCTCAGAGGCATAGCATGTGGTAGAAAGGACTGAACGGGGTCCTGTGCTTGCCAGGCAGGTTTAGACTGCTGAGCTATCTCCCCAGCCAAACATCATCTATTATAAAATAAAACATTTTTCTCCATTATGACCACTATTAAGACCAGCAATTATTCCTTGCTTAGTCTTGAATTTGAATGAAAAATAAACTTTCATTCTGTAAGGATTTTTTTCCCAAATATGAAGAGGTACTAATATTTCCAAACTACAATTTGATAGATTCTACTAACAAATATAAATTGGTACAAGTATATTTATTCTGCTTGACTAAAAAAAATGATGAAAATACTTTATTTCAAAACAGTATATACCCAATTTGTTTACCCTGACCTGGTATCACTGTTTAAAATTAATTTGTTCATTATAAGCTAACAGTATTTTAAATTATTTAAAAGTTGTACAATGGTAGAGTAAGGGGCCTGCTTAGGTAGGCTCAGTAACCAGGGTTCGAGCCTCAGAGTGCCGTGCTGGGCCCCACCCAGGGTGGGCTGAGAAGGCAAATGACACTAGGCGTGGTGGTGAGCACCTGTAATCTCAGTGATTGGGAGGCTGAAAGCAGGAGGATCACTAGGAGTCTGATCTGTGTAGTGAGTCCCTGTACATCCTGTACTAAAATACAAAAAAATTGTATAATAGTATTAAATAATATTTAATTTATTATCTAGAAATAAAAATAAATTCCACTTTAATCTTTAAAATCAAATTTGTTTCTTCACTGTGCATTACAATAGCCAGTAATCACACATGAATATTCAGTACTTGAAAAGGAGCTAGTGTTCATGAGGACGTGGATTTTATTGTTATTCACTCTCAATTGTTTAGCTTTAAAAATTTATAAATAATATCTGTGTTTTTAAAAGTTAATATTTGCATTAAAGAAATAAAAGAGCAAGAACAAAGAACAAAGTCATTTGCAGTCATAAGCAGCTTAGAAGGATGTACCCTTCTAGGTCCCACATGTATAGATACAACATGTCACTTTCTGTGACTGAGATTGTACAGTGTGTCATGTTTTTCTACACATCATGAATATTCATCAATTAAAAGTCTCAACACTACAAGAACATTTCTTTTGTAACCAAGGATGCACTACAGTAACTCAAGCTGTTAGAAGAAATTATATTTCTACCTTTCTTGGGGACAAAAATTTCACTGAAGATGAAAACAGCAACAGTCCTCTAGATAGAAGACTTGGCTGGGTTATAATTCAAACACTATATTCTTTGAATGCTCAATTTAAATGAAGACATAAAATAACAAAGTGAACTACATATGTATCTGAGAGTAATGGGCTCTCTTCTATTATGGTATTAAACAAGAAAGTGTCTTCCCATTGGATTATTAACGTACTCCTGTAGCACAGCTAGGGGAGGTTCTCATATCAGTTGCTCTCAACAAAATATAAACCTCTTTTTATGATTTCCTCCTTTTATGATTCTTATGCCCAGCTGCTGCCAACATAATAAGTCCCAGTGTACGCTGGCCGGGTACTGTGTAACCACTGAAAGTCGAAGGTGCATCTTTTCTACTAACTATGACAAAAGGATATTTCTAAGTTAGCTGACTCACTATCTTTCCTTTTTTATACATTGGCACCTTATGACATCTCTAAAGCTTATATGCCATGCAGTAGAGTATGTACTTTACGTACAATTAGCCAACATACTTTACCAAAAATGCACATACAGATCTATGATTAAAATCTACAGCTCTCTTCCACATGTGGAGAGTATAGCAAAGTACCCTCACCCCCAGTCTTCCCTTAACCCCCTGGCCATTTCAGAGACTAAGTTCAGACTACGTGTAGCTCTAAGAGGTGGCTGTAACAAAGGTAACTCTTTTACAGCTAAGAGATCATGGCAGTTACGACTTCTAGTTCTTGGTTGAATCTACTTATTTCTACCTTCTTTCCAGGAGTTTCTGAGGAAGAAATGGATGAGCCCAATACATTAGCAATGAGTAACTGGCTTTCTACAGTAGTTTTAAATGAGATACAATCCCAATCAATGTAGACCCTGGCTGTTAAAAAATGCAAGAGTTAAATATTAATCAAGAAATGCATTGCAAAAAAACCAAAGGTCATTCCAAAAAATAACAAAAAGGTTATTTCTATAGATTATTTTTGCTATTTCTAATACAATTTGACCATTGCAACATAATTAGGATAATTAGCTATATTAACTAAAATGTACATATAGAACAATGGCTACACTACCTGAGCACATTTAACAGCAAAAGGTCACTTTCTTTTCTGTATATGTCCTCTCTGTAACCCAGGAACAGTCATTGTGCACTGCAAGACATCAGGTTTGCCATTCCATTCCAAAAATCCAATCACATCTGTTCAGTAACATATTTAAATATACTTAAAGGTCTTTAGTCACCTGTCATTTTTACATAGGTGAACTTCAAATATCCAGAAACCCTAGATATTTTGAATAAAACTTAAATCTTCAGTTACAGGCATGCTGGCATTGAATACATTGCATGTGTGTACTGAACAAGGACTCTCTTTCTCATCTACATTGTGAAGAGAACTTTAACAAGTCCCTTCCTAAGAGGTTGCAAGAACCACTTTTTTCCTTAGAAATTTTAACATGAACCATATTCCACATGTTAGTCTACTGATTTTACTCCTATCATACACTGCCAATTTTTTAACGTATAGAAAGGCTAGATCCTATAAATTAGGACTTCTTTGTTCTTTATACACAGCTATATGCACAGTAAAGTAACACAAAATGCACTGACATACAGGGCAGTGAATATGGTCTTTTGCATTTCATCTTCTTCCACTTTAAATCAGCAGAGTGATATATAGTGTTCAAGTAAGTGGGTCGATCATTCTGTTCCTGAAAGACAAATATTCATTATTAATTTCATAAAAGAATGACTCCAACAATTTTTATTTAACTATTTTTACTTTCAACATAATTTGTGAACTTGGAAGTACAGAAAAACAAGATGCTCCAAATATGGACTCAAATTTTGCAATTTATACAGAATAGTGTAGAACATACACATGGATCTGTGCTTATATTTGAAAGTGTCCGCTAAGTAGTAGCATGTGAACCTAGAATCCTTCATGTCTTACAATTCTTTTTCTCCTGGTATCACATATTGTTCAGGAATATGTGTCTTGGGCTGGCAAGATGGCTCAGTGGAATAAGTGCTTCCCTGGCAAGCGCAAGGGCCTGAGTTCAA
>NDGN011538526.1:0-11402 GCA_002564285.1 Tympanoctomys barrerae | reverse complement strand
CATGCCAGCCAGCCCCGCCCCCTGGTGAGCTGAGCTGGCCACACACACACACAATAAATAAATCAATAAATGTTTAGAAAAAAGAAAAAGAAAAAAATTTAAATATGTAAAAAAGATCTAGGGGTATGGCTCAGTGGCAACACCCTAGGTTCAATCCAGATAGATATAGAGCAGTCAGTGTGGAGATGCAGAAATGCTGCTCATATGTGGTTGTCATATATATATATGTGTACGTGTATGTATATATATATATGTATATATATAATTATACAATATATTATACTATTATATATTTTTTATTTAAAAATTGCTGAGTATAGATATTTAGGGCCAGATAAGATAGCTCAGCAGACTAAGAGCCTGCCTAGGCAAGGGTATCAAACCCTGGTCCCTTAGGCCACTGAGCTATCTCACCGTCCCTAATAAAAGTATACATTCATTTCTTGTATACTTAATTTTACATATCAATTAAAAATAAAATATTGAAAAAATAATTCGTAGGCAACCCATAATTATTGTAGCCCAAGGATTGACTTCATTATGTTAAAGATTTGCTTCAAAAAATATCTCTGATGGCTGTTTCTGCCCTGTTAATTTGATCCATAGCAACATCATTATCTTCAGATGTATATTTCTGGATCCCCTAAGTGAAGCATTGCAGCTATCTACAGTAGGTAGTTCAATGTTCAACTGAAATCCTCATTTTAGATGTTCTAAATTCCAAAAGGCTCAAACAGCAAATATTTGATTTTCTGGGGATTATATTACTCAATATTAGTGTATTTCGCCCTTCTGATCACCTTATTTTCTGTCATTTTTTCTTCTTCCTCTTTAGTTTGTGTCATACTGTACTGAGTTAATTCAGATTGGGTCTAATCCAAAGTAGTGTATTCAGGGCTGGCCAGAGAGCTCAGTGAACTAAAGCACCTGCTTAGGCAGAACACAGCCGGGTTCCATCCCCGATATGCCATGCCATCCCTGCCCCTGGGACGAGCTGAGATGATTGAGATTGGGCATGGTGGCACATGCCTATAATCCCAGCACTTGGGAGGCTGAAAACAGGAGGATCACATTGAGTCCGATCTCCATAGTGAGACCCTGTACGAAATACATTTTAAAAAAAAACTAATTTGAAACAAACAAGCAAAAAACAAAACAAAACAAAAACAAAAAACACCAAAGTAGGGTATGTAGCAATAAGGTCAATTTTACAGAACATTTCCATGTTCATCTCTTCTTATCTGAAGATGACAAATTACTAAAAAAGACTCAGTAAAATAACTCTTCAAAATTATCTGAATGCTAGCTTTGTTTTGTCTTTGTTTTTAAAAAGACCATAAAGATGCAATAAATATGTACCCATGTTTACAAATTTGGGTCAGAAAGAAATGTTGAAGCCTCTCTACTAAATCAATTTATATTTTATGACCTCCAAATTTATAAGGCAAAACCTATGTGCATGTATCATCTCTGGACTTTCCATCCTTGGTTATATCACAGTCCTTAGATCTTATATAGGGTGAAGATATAAGGGTAGGTACCTTGTCTTTAATCTTTCTGCTATACTGATGACTACTGGAATGTCTGTCGCCCAGATGATCCTTTCAGTCCCAATGGATTCCCACTGCTTTTATGCACGTTTGGAGCACAGAACCCTTTCTTGGTAAGATATCCCAAGCTTTCTTTTGTCTGAGAACTGCTCAACCATTTCCTCTTGAAGGTCTTAGTATGTTCCATGTGGTAAATGTAGGCTGAGTGGGACATAGGTCTCTTCCATTTCAATAATTTACAAATCTCTCTTTTCTTTTCACCTTTATAGCTAGAGAGGCAGGGTGAGAATTAGTCTAACAGAAATAGTTTTCTGTTTTGTTCATATCATTTATAATGGTTGTATTTTTTTGTACCAGGAATTGAACTCAGGAACTTGATCTGTCCAGGCAGGTGCTTGTGCTGCTGAGCTATATTCTCACCTTTGTCCATACTATTTAATGTCCTTCGTTCTTCTTCCACAAACTCTAAAACCAATGAACTCTCTTAAATCTTGGGTTTTTAGGCAACATTAAGCAAAATAAATTTGGTCTGTTTCCCTATGGCATGTCCCTTTACTAGAAATGAAAGCTAACTTTCGGACCTAAAGTTTCGAATGTGAAGAAATGACAGTGGAAATAGAGAAAAAGCTGTTAACATAGCAAACTAGGTGCATGCATTCTCAAATCAGTTACATCTTCACATACACCAAGTGATAATCAAGATTAACACCATAGTTAAAATCATATAAGGATACAACACTCAGAGTTCACCAATATTGTAGTTTCTTATCTCTCTGGTAGGAATGTCCAATGAAATCTGACCTAATAAAACTTGTCAATGGCTATTATCATCTTCTGATAACAGTGTTAACTAAGCACTTAAGTTTAGCGTCTGGTATCTCCGTAAATTGTAGTTGCCCTCCATAACCTACATGCCTTAGTCAATTGTGTAGTCACATTCCACAGAAGATTTTCCTATCCACAATGAAATTTTTAAGGGAGTGATGCCAGGCTGTAGAGGCCAATCAATGTCGTCCATATATTTTCCTCACCAAAGTTACATGCTCCTGCTGCTTGACCCTCTACTGGAAAGAATCATCCCGTGGAATCTGAATAGCTAGAATAAGTATTCTTTCTAGACTGTGGAGAATTTAGTAACTTTGAAATACATGTTCTGATATTGAAATGGGTAAAAGTATTTCTGCTAAAAAAAAAAAATTTAAAGGTGCTCATTTGACATCATTGAACCAGAATGAACCAAACAATGATAGATGATATTGGGATGTTATTTATCTACCTTTCAAAAATAAATCCCTCTCACAAACAATGGCATCCAAGTATAGAGACAAAAATATTCTCCTATTATTTTAGAGGACAAGCAGCTAATAGCAACAGGCATGCATATATAATTTTTCATATCATAAATTACACTTTTGGTCTCTAATCCAGCATGTGAAGAACTTAAAAAATGTTACTTCCATTCTCAAAACAAAAACTTTAAAAATTCAAAGTCAACAATTCCTTTCATGTTTAACAAAGCACAGCTGAGATTACAGAGTACACTATTGTCTGTATGATTGAAGATACCAGGGATGTGGAGAAACACAGGTTAGTGGGCCAGAATCCATGAAACAAAAAACCTTTTGCAAGAATTAGTACTAAAATAGGAAGATTTAAGCTACTATTGATAAATTGCTTGATGGTCACTGTCGGCATATTTGAGAGTTAAAATCTCCAAGGGGGTCCATTCTTCAAAGAACACCTATACTTTGTGAGTTTTACCTTCAAAAGCCCTACCAGGTTATTACAATCAAGATCCAATGCAAATCTCCTGCTTCCAGAAGGAGAAAAGTTGCCATTTAAAAATCATCCAGATGGTGAGTTTGATAGTGCATTTCTGCAATCCCAGCACTAAGGTTCAGGTAGGAAGATCGCGACCAGTTTGAAGCCAGACAAGGTTAAATAGTTCAAGGCCAGCATGATCTACATAGTGAGACCTTGTTTCTAAAAAGCAAAGAAGCCCCTAGAGCATTGAGTTGTACATAAACCCTTTCTCAGGAGAATTCTTTTAACAGAGCCTAACCATTTGGGATTTACAAAACCTCACCCCTCTAGCCTTTCTGACTCCCATAAGGGGAGAGAATTGAAAAGTATTCAAGAAGCTCCCATCTCAGGAGCACATGTTCACTAAAATAGTATATAAATCATATAGAATGTTCCCTTTCTCCTCACATCTGCCACCATCTCAATAGGACCCCTGTATAAAATTGGGGTCCACAACTGAAAGAAGAAGCTGTCTCAGACTTTATAGAAGAAGAGATCCCATAAGGAATACCAAGGACCACAAAGAAAACAAACCTAAGTGCACCAGAAAAAAAATTTGATCTCTAACATTTAAAGGTACAGCAAACATTAAGCTTATCCTAATTCCTGCTCAGACAAACATAAATTTCATAAGAAGGCCTATGCACCTAAGTTCCTTTGCCAGGTATACCTTGGTTTCAATGGAAAATTATAAGCATACTAAAACTTGCAAGACACAGTTCAAAGAGACAAAGGAAGTATCAAAGCCAGGCTTAGATATATCAAGGAAGTTGTAATTATTAGAATTGGAATTATTAGATGGAGAATTTAAAACAACTCATCAATATGCTAAGATCTTTCATAGAGAAATATCACAAGTGTTTTTTTAAGTGGGAATCATGCAAATATAAGTGATTGACATAACTGTGTGGGTATGTATCTATTTCAAGATAATATCAAAAAGAAATATAGACATCAAAACCACTGCAGGAGAAGTAAAGAATGCCTGTGGTGGGATCTTCAATAAATTGGGCCCAGTTGAAGAAAAAATCAGTGAACTTACAGAAAATTCAGGATAAACGTCTAAAGATGAAATGCAAAGAGAAAGTAGAATGAGAAAGACAGCAGAATATCTAAGAAGTATGGAACAACTACAAAATATGTAAGACACAGAATGGGATTACTAGGAGAATAAGGAGAAAGAAACAGAAAAAATGTTTGAAGCAATGATGTCTAACAATTACCTAAAATTAATAACACATACAAAACTAAAGTTCCAGAAAGCTCAGAGAATGCTAATATCAAATCCAAAATCTACACTGAGGTATAAAATAATCAAACTTCAGAAAATCAAAGACAAAGAAATAATTAATGAAAGAAATCAGAGGAAGCAAAACATTTTACGTATGGAAGATCAAAGATAAGAATTACATAGAACTTCTTTTAGAAACAAAATAAAATAAAATATATTTATTAAAAGAAAAGAAGGTACTAACCTAGAATTCTTTATTCAGTGAAATCATCCTTAAAAGTCAAGGAAAGATTTTTCTGAAACAAACAAAGCTTGAGGGAATTGTAACCAGTATATGTAAAAAAAAATTCAGAAAAAGGGAAAAATGGCATGCAGAGACTTAGCTCTTACATATAAGAAATAGATGAAGGTAAAATATATAACAGACTATAGAAACTATTCAAAAGATGAGCTTATATACATCCTTTAATCACTATGTGCAACTGAAGTTTTCTCAACAGAGTCATGAAAAATAGTGCGTTTTCCTTTGTTCAAAATTATTGTTCCCCTATCAATAATGTAAGTGACTCCCAATTATTTTGTGGTAGTGATTTATTTATTCAATGTCTAATTATTGAATACAATTTATACATGACAAAACCTGGGACTAGAGAAAAGGGGGGGAATGACAAAATAACAATGTTCCTAAATGAAAACATAAATTAGTTAATAAAGAAAAATATTTCTTTAAAATTAATAATACAGTAAGATAATTTCTTTTTAACAAAAAATGGTATTTACTTAGAAGCATTTATTCAGAATGTCAACAAAACAGTTGCAACTTTTTTGTAATTACAGAGTGGTATTCAGTTAACAGAACAATTATTTCATATAAGGTGCATCAGAGATAACTGAAGATGAAAAACTACCATCTCCATATATAACTAATTTGTGCTGTACACCAACAAGAACCTGCTTTAAATTTCCATGCCAGTTTATAACTTCCATACTGTACCAGGCAAGGTTAGTGGCTACTGAAAATATCACCAGGACAGGGCTATCTAAAGACACATTCACTAGTGTATTAACTATAAAAAAGACACTATACAATTTAAAAACAAATCTTACACAGCCTTACATTTCTTTTTTTTTTTCTTTAAAAGGAGTGAGTTGTGTACAGGAGGGTTAAATGCTTTATGGACAAGAAAAAAAAACTGCACTAGAACCAACTTATTTATCATCATCCTCTTATTCATCCTCCTCATCCTCTTCTTCTCCTCTTCATTGTTATCTTCCTCCTCCACCTCCTCTTCCTTCTTTTTCTTGCTGTTTTCAGCCTTGACTTCTCTCTCTCTCTCTCTCTCTCTCTCTTTTTTTTTTGCTGCATCAGGTTATCCTTTAGCCCAGTAGGCAGCGATGTCCTTCTCATACTTCTCCTTCAGCTTAGCAACCTTCTCATATGGCTGTTTGTCATCTGCTGCAGTGTTATTTCACATTTCTCCAAGTTTCTTTGCAACATCACCAATGGAGAGGCCAGAGTGTTTTCCTTTGATTTTTGGATGAATCTAAGAACAGAACAAGAATGCCAAAGGAGGTCTCTTGGGTGCATTGGGATCCTTGAACTTTTTTGTTTCTCCTTCAGGAAGAATATAAGTTTTAATTTCTCTTTCATAACAGGCCTTGTCTGCTTTTGCCATGACTTCAAATTTTTCCTTTTCTTTAGCAGGCATGGTCTTCCACTTCTCTGAGCACTTCTTAGAAAGCTCTGTGAAGTTAGTGCAAGCATCTGGGTGCTTCTACTTTTATTCCTCTCAGCAAGTTTGCACGAATAATGCATATGATGACATCTTGCCTCTCGGCTTCTTAGGACCTCATTTGCTCATGTTTTCCTCAGTAAGATACAGAGTCATCCAGTGCCTGTCCAGCTCTCACTTGCCCCGGCACTGTCTCTATGGAGCTTAATGTACTCAGTAAGATAATTTCTATAAGAATCATCTGCACAAAGTTAAGTGACACTTCAAGGAAGCAATTGGCTTTATCTAGAGCTGACACAAAAGTTCATTAAAAGACAGTGTTGAAGTTGAGGCTTAAATGATAAAAGGAGTTGCACAAGGGATGCTGATAGTATATATAGCTTTATAACAAAGAAGAAAGTATGTCACATTTCCAGAATTAAAAGTAATTTGGTGTCACTAGAATTCACAATGAGGAGATGAGTGGGAAATGAAGCTAGACTAGCAGACAGAGTCAGATAGGAAAGTCTTGCATCCCTGGCAAGGAGATTGTTTCAAATTGATTTGCTCTTATTTATCAGTAAAACAGACTCACTGAAGACTAGTAGGATATTATTTTAAAACACATGAAGTATTTATTGGCTATTACTGTATCCTGGTGTCTGTTCTAAATAGCTTACACATAATAGCTCATTTAAGTCCCTCAACTTGCAGTAAAGCACAATATGATGAAGTTGCTCATCCAAGGTCACATAGCTCAGTGGCAGAGCTGGGTAGGGTGTGGCAAAATGGTGCCTGTGTTTAGAATTATCCCTCTTGTCATCATGGAGGAGGAGAAAAGGGAGGTGCTGACACACTAGGGCAATAGACATGGCAGTGAAGAAAAGATAGACATGCAGAAAGTAGAACTGACACATCTGGTGATCCATAGACTCTGTTAGGGATAAAAGAAGATCTAGGGTGATTCTAAGGTTCTTGGCTTGGGAAAATAAAAAGACATGATGACTCTATTTCAAAAGACAGGAAAGGTTGGGAAGGAAACAGTGTGGACACTATTTGGCTCATTCATCCATTAGTTCACTCATCTTTTCAGTCAGCACTGTCTGCCTTCCCTGGGTCAGGAAAACTTCAAATGCTGGGAAATACAGTGTTGAACAAATTAGACAAAATTTCACTGTAGCTCAAATCTAAAGACAAATTTAGTGTTTGGAAATGTTAAGCCAAAGCTGGGGTTGATATTGATGGAAAGGAGATTCTATTCCTAAGGGAAGGGAGTAGGCCCATAGAAGACTATGTGTCTACCTTCAAGAAAAATCTGAATTGGAAGTCGACATGTGAAGGTTGTCAGCATACAGGAGATAGATTAAGATACTCACATAAATACATAGAGAACCAACATAAGGATGATGCTTGGAGTAGCATTAGAAAGAGCTATCCAAAAAGACAAGTAGTTGGCAGGAAAACCAGTATCAAGCTGTGTCACAGACTATCAAGGAGAAGAGAGTTTTGAAGAGAGTAATTCATAGCATCAAATGCCTCTGAGTGGTATCCAAAGCATGGGCTGACAGTGTCCCACTGGTGTTAGAGTGTGACTCATAGATGAGATTGTACCATGACTATTGGTTCATTTGCATGGACAGACTCTTCATCCATTTATATGTAAGTCTACTGAGGCTTTTGGTGTGATTAAAACATAGAGCCTATCATTAACATGAGTTCTTGGGGCTTACATAAACTCTAGAGTGCTTTGGTTTATTGTCATATTGATGGTCAACTCAATGACATGTCTTTCTAGGACAATTTGTTCAAATCAAAAATTCTGGAAGCACATTTGGTACAAGTTTCTATTTTAAGGTTTTTTTCTTCTATGCCTTCCAATGTATGATAATAGCCAGAAAAAAAGTATAGAAAACAACACTTTGTCTTTAGAAAGTTGATGTACTGAGGTAGTTTTTTTAATTTGTGATATATCCAGATAATCATCAGCTTAGCTATCAATTTTAATTAAAGCCAGGTATGGTGGCATGTGTTTACAATTTCAGCACTTGGGAGGCTAAGGTAAGAGACTCACTTGAGTTCAGGACCTTGAGAACAGCCCTGACAACATAGTGAAACCACATCTCAAATTTTTATAAAACCCTAAACCTATGGCTTATTTGGTCTGTCTATTCTTAAAACCTTTGGTAAATTTACTAGTTTGAAAATGAAACATGGTTGCAAAATTTTTATGACTCTTCGATTAAATTGGTTAGGTCTATGACCCCTTCCTTGATTTGGATGAGTTTGTGATGAAATCAGGTCACCTTGTTTGTGGAAACAGTTTTTCATGTTGTTTTGAATGATCATAGAGAGCCTTCTACCTCAAAGGCATCTTACTTAAAAATATGGCTCATCTGATTTGTTTAATCTAGTTACAGAATTTAGACCTTAGGAATAAATATTACTTGTCTTTCACCCAGGTATCTTTCAACATTCAGCAAAGACAAGTGGCTATGACCTCTCTGCTCTGTTGCATATGCAGTCTCAGCTGGAGAGACACAAATGACTGAGTGTGAAGTGAACAGCAGAGGGGTATGATCATTAGAGGGTTTTTACATGCCCAGAAATTGGTCTGGAATAAATCAAATGCTGAGCTCAGCTGAGGCTGTCCCCTAGAAAATTTACATGTTATCACATGATCTAAATGTGGCCATGTGACTTTCCCATACTGCCTGGATTTTTCTCTAAGTGTGGTGGCCTCAAGATAGACAAATTTTTTAATGATAATTCAGAACACTGTGAAAAAATGCTGCTACAAACAAGGTGGTGATTGCCCAACCTTGTCTCAGAAGTCATATAGCATTGTGAAATCATTAACATCTAGGAGGTGTTCATAGATATAACCTATGCAATAGAAGAGCAAAAAGAATTATCACTATGTTTTTAAACTATTAGAATTAGCCAGACATACCTGTAATCCAGCTCCCAGGAAGCTGAGGCAGGAGGATTGAAAGTTTGAGGCAAATGTAGGGTATGTAGTGATTCCAAAACCAGCCTAAACTACATAACGAATTCCTGTCTCTAATAAAGAAATAAGTAAATAATCAAACAAACTACTAAGCTTATCAAAGTTGTACAAAACTTCAATTAGATGTGATGGAATTTGATGTTTGAAAATTATAATTTAAGCAAACAAAATAATTCATTCTAAAAATATGAAGAATATGATTGTGAACAAAACAAAGGTCTTGTTTCATGAAATTTAAATTCTGGTAGAAAATGGAAAATAGAGAAATTGATTAAAGAAGCAGTAGAATACATGAACAAGATTATCTAAGATAGAGATATATATCAGAAGACTATAAATCAGGTTGCTAAAGATTGAGAATTTGACAGAAACTTCAATGTTAGACCCAAGGATCTAGCTTACCACAATCATAAAGGTATGAAAAGTAAATCACATAAGAACTAAAAAAATCTACAGAAAGAGTAAAATAGTAGAAATGGCAAAGGTTAGTAAGGGACTACATTTTCAGGAAGCACAGGACATAAATAAGTAACATCCAGGGTCAAATGTCATACAAAATGTTGCATCTAAGGCCAAAGAAAAGAAACAGACAAGGGTCAAAAGCACTGAGCCATGTAGACTAAAAAGGAGCCAAAACCTGAGAATTAGCCTGAGAGTCTGATGAAAGAGGTACCATCCTTCCCAGACTTATATACTCCAATTTTTCAGAGATAGGTTGTAGCCAAGAGTAGATTCTGCAGTCCAGATACCTCTGGCTGTCCTGGATGTGACAGTACACTTCACTCTGACACCTGCCTTGGTGACCCAGGTCCCTGTCCCTCCCTCCACACCAAGGAACAGTCACAGTGAGTACATTTGAAGCTTCCCATTCTGGGTGAGTGGACCCTGGGAACCTGGACCAGCTCTCACGCCTCTGCACCTGCCAGAAAGGGCAATCCTAAACTAGATACTGGTGTGGACTAAGCCTGGACCATACCTGGCCTTCCAGGGTCAAAGTACTGCTGATTGATTTGTTATAAACTCACTGAGGCCTTTGTTTCTGGTCTGCTGGACAAGAATATCCTGGCATGTGAAAGTTGAGCACATTCTGGGAGAACTAGGGGTCCCTGGCCCAGGTGAATAGTGGCCCTCATGTGACAGTCACCTGGTAGCAACAGCAATAACGAGGAACCTGCAGCCAAGCCAGGTTCCATGAGTAGGACTGCTGTCTCGCTAGTCTAGTGTTTTCTCTTTCCTGCCAAAGTTTTCAATTGTAGGGTTTAAAAAATCTTTATTATTAAATTGGTGGGACTTCTTGTGTTTTTACATTGATTTTGTGGCATATAGCCTTTCATAAAGTTAGAATATGTCTTTGGAGCAACTAAAAACAAAAAGACAAACCAGCAAAAAAATTTTAGGCATTAAATAAAAAATCAAATACTTCAGAGTTAAGTCAGCTCATTCATTCTCTGTCCTTATTCCTAACGCTGATAGTAGTGACAGTAATTTTGAAATCTCTTTCAATGCAATTTCTCACGAGTTATTACTACCAAAGTTTTATTTCCTCCCAGAGATCATATTCTTACTAAGCACTCATGCTTCACAATAAGCTCTAAGCTTTGGTTGGGGCAACCTGAGCCTTGCTTTCTGCCATGCACACTGGAATGCACGATTCCCAATGATTTCCAGATATATCCATTCCCTTCCTGTCTAGGACACTGCCTTGCCACATGACCCTTGCCAAGTCACTTCTTTTAGTTCTGCCATAACATAAGGATGCAATTATGATGATCTCCCTCCTCAAAATGTGATGAGAAGCTATTCATAACAAAGATTGTAAAACTCACAAATATGATGAGAAAGACGGGTGTTAAATATATGAAACCTTCTAAACTGAATATTCCCTTCATCCCTGGAGCCACATGTCCTGATAACTTACCTGAAAGACAACAGTATCACTAGTGCATAATTAGGACCTTTTGATAATGTGTGCCCAAACATGATCTTGAATGATCTGTGGGATCAAAAGCCAATTTTTCATTGCTCTTTTATTAGACACATGGTCTTCTTCTTCTTCTTCTTCTTCTTCTTCTTCTTCTTCTTCTTCTTCTTCTTCTTCT
>NDGN011538519.1:2352-15608 GCA_002564285.1 Tympanoctomys barrerae | reverse complement strand
CTTCCCTGGCAAGTGCAAGGGCCTGAGTTCAATCCCTAGTTCCGCAAAAAAAAAAAAAAAAAGTGTGAAACCTAACCTCTCCTGCCTCCCATTCCAAACCCTCAGTGCTTCTTGCTGGCTCATACCTTCAGGCCGGGACACCCTGTCACCAACAGCCAAGGAGCCATTCTCCATGGGAACACCAGTCAGCATCTCAGAAGAAATTCCACTGGTGCTAGCCACAGGGCCCCGATCAGGAGCTGCCCACATTCGGGGAACTCCTGTGTCCCCCTCAGCCACCAACTGCAGCTCTGGAGGCTGAATAGGCTCCCTCTCGCTGTCTCCAGCCTCCAGGGAGCTAGTGGAAAGCAGTGTGGTACAGCCAGGGCTCTGGGACTCCAAGGCCATCCGGCCAGGCTGGAAGGGTGGTTGGAATACACTCACCGAGTATCTGGCAACAGATATTGACGTAGGTTAAGTGCTCACCAGCCTACCCAGGGTCTCTGAGCACCTCTCTTCCTCCCCCACCCCATCCTACTCCAATCTCTGGGCACTTACCGGGCATAACCCTCTAGCAACTGAGTGAGACGAGTATAAGTGAGGCGTGAGGCAGGAACACTGACCAAAAAGGGGTAGCCAATGTTCTCAGGGCGGCAGAGGCCCTTGTGGTCAGGCCAGTGGTTTTTCTGGCAGAGCCTGAGTGGAAAGAAAATGTAAGAATAGAAGCTCAGCAGGGCTGGCCAGATAGCTCAGTGGATTAAAGTGCCTGCTTAGGCAGATGCAGGGACCATGCCAGCCCCAGCCCTGGGGCACGCTGAGATGTTGACTGAGACTGGGAATGGTGGCACAGCCTGTAACCCAGTGCTTGGGAGGCTGAAAACAGGAGGATTACGACAAGTCCAATCTATGTAGTGAGACCCTGTACTAAATACATTTAAAAAAAAAATAGAACCTCAGCTCCAACTGCTATATACTGGGGGCTAGTCTAACACCCTTGGAATTATGTAGGCCAGCTCCGCCTCCCCTAGGGTCCAGTAAAATAGTGTAGTGGGAGGAAGGGTGTCTTTGTGTGGAGGGACCAGGTTCAATGGCAGTGGAAGGGCAGGAAAGGTGGGGGAAAACCACGGGGTCCTCACTGGTTGCAGTAGCCCACACGGTAGCACCGGGTACAGCGCCTCAGCTTTTCATCCTCTGACTGCTGCTTCCGCTGGCAGGCTGCACACTTGGAGATGGGGATGCTAGGCACCTGGGGGCGCTGGGGCGGGGTGAGGGGGTATTCTTGACTCAGCAAGGCCAGGGAGGAGTGCTCTCCCCTTAGGGTGCTGTTTTAGCAAACCAGCCCCGACTTACCTGCTGTACCTCTAACACCACTACCCGCTCCTTAGCCAACTCTGGGGATAGCAGCTCAAAGCAAAGAAGTATGTCAGATGGAGACACAGTGTCCAGGGATTGGGAGGGCAGAAACACGCGGTGGAAGCGATTCTTAATCACCTGGGGACAAGGAACGCAGGGATCCCATGTGAGAATAAGCTTCACTCCTCCCAGCCATTAAGCCCCCTCCAAACCAATGGCGCTGCCAGACTAAAAGCTAAGAAATTTCAGAGAGGGCCAACATGTAGATGTGAGACAAAATGAGAAATCAGTAGACAGAAGCAGCACAGACTGGTGGGACTCTTGTAGCTCAGACTCTACAAATAAAAATGGAAAGAAGTTAGGGGTCTAGCAGCAAAAAGGGAGAACTGATATCGCTGGAAACTAAGGGCACCTCTGTCACACAGCCCAGTGTCTGGTTTCAACAGGGCCTCAAAGAAGAGCATACCGCCTGTGCCCCTTTTACATTCACAGATATGCAGCCGCCCATGACTACACTCATCTGTATACATGTATATTCACATATGTAAAGCCTAGGAAAAGACATACCTCAGCCAGGCGCAGGTTTTCAGGCTTCACATGGACACTCTGAGAAAGCGAATCCAAAACTTCACTTGCACTGGAGTTCTCCTTGCTAACACTCACCAGGAACTGTGGTGACAAGGGGGGGATGAGTAGGAGAGGCATGCCAGGTTCTGGGGAATGGCCCAGAGAGGAGAGGCTTACTCCTCACCTTGATGGGTTTGCAGTGGGGTTCTCGGGCAAAATAAAAGATGGGAAGAACCTTTTGCTTTTGTGGCAAGGGCACTGGCAGGTAAAGGAATGGGTCAAAAGTGATGGAGACCTGTGAATATAGATGGCACTAGGCTATGCAAAGAAGTGATGCTCATGGCCAGAAAACTTTATCCAGGCCCTGCCTCAGCTCTCAGGACCCTCACAACCAATCAGCAACCAGTAAACCTCTTCTAACACTAAATGGAGCAGGAAAGCACAGCCCCCTTTTCTAGCACAACACTCCTGGCAACTTAGCCACTTAACTCAATTTTCTTTTCACCTGCATCCTAGTTGCTTTTCTGATCTTACCCTCAACTCTGCCAGGCCTCACCCACGTCTTTAAACTGCAACACTGCCTTTACCTCACTGAGGAAGCCTACCCTACCTGATCCCTTCTGCCCTGAGAAGCCCAAGGCCTCATTGCCTGCTTCCTTTCCTCAATGTGGTACTGAAGGACCTAAAAACACACATTTCTCTGGTCCTGATCTCACCTGGCAAACTGAGTGTAATTAGGATCTCTGCCTAATCTCTCTTTCAAGGAAAGTCCGACATACCTTGGCACACACAGGGCACACCAGCTTTGATTTGTACTGGCCCTGAAACAGGTCCACAATGAAAGAGTCATTCCTCATCTTGTGTCGCTGCCATGCTTCCGAAGCCACCACCTGAAGAAGAGAGTGGTTACAACCAAGGACGCCTAGGGACTAAGGTGACATGAGACAGACCCACCCTGACCTCCAAACTAACCTCATCAGGCCGCCCATCCGAGTCCACAGTCTCTGTGTAGGGCTTGTTCTGGATTCGATTCAGGTCCTCATGTAACCCATCCAGAAGGAAAGCCATGAATTCCTGTGCATCATGCTGGGCATAGCCTGTAAACTGGCTGGCCTTGCTTGCCACAATGGCCTGAATATAGGGGCCAGAGTGTAAATATGAAACCTTATTACTCTCTGTACCCCCAGCTGGCAGCCCTCCCCTCCCTCTCCCAATCACCTTCAACTTGGAAGGCTGAAAGGCATGGTGAGTGCCCTTCCACAGTGCCCGAAGCAGCACAGCAAAGCCAATAGCCAAACGCCCACCGGTCCCCAGCGGGTTGTTATAGTTGATCTCAGCCTCAAAGGAACGGTCTAGGAATAACAGCCAAACCAAGGTGTGAGGAATACAGGCATCCTTTCTGCCTCTGCCCCAGGCTATTGGCCCTAACCTCACCATGGAAGAAATCCCGAAGTTCCCGAGTGTTGGACAGTGACTGAATGACGCTGTTCATGAAGCAGGTGTTGCCTAAATTGACAAGGCCGGTGAAGCCAGGCAGACACACCTTCTTCTCCTCCTCCTCCTCTTCCTCCACGCTGTCTCCACTAACAGGGCTATGGGGCATTGGAGGTACCATACATGTGGGCTTGGGCTGTGGGAGCAAAGAGACATGAGAGAGCAACCCTGAGGCTCCCCAGCCTCCAATCTTTTTTTGGTAGGTAAGAGGGATAGTAAGACAGGATCTCATCACAAAGCCCAAGCTGTCCTCTAACTCTCAAGGGTTCTCCTGCCTCAGCCTCCTAAGTGCTGGGATTACAGATGTGTGCCACCACATCCAGCTAACTTCCACTCTTGGCCCTTCCCAAGCCAGGAGTCTCACCGAGGCCAGGTGTGGTTCTGGCTTTGGGGATACATGCTCCAAGGATGTGCGGGCAGCCACGCTCTCCAGCCCCACATCCTCAGATCGAGCTTTAGCTTTGTCCTTCTCCACAGCTCGGGCTTCCTCCTGGCCTGTCAGAGGGTGTGGAGGACCTCCTGGAGGGGCTGGCTCCAGAGGGGTTGGACCTGTCGGCACGGCAACCTTTGCACCACCCACTGCACCTTAAAAAGGGGGAATGAGGGGGCTGGTGGTTAGCAGCATGTGACAGATGGGGTTCCAAGTCATGCAGAGCTGGGTAATGATGGGAGCTCGTATGCAGACCTCGTGCAGCTGGGGCCTCCAGGCCCCCCCAGCGTTGACTCTGCCGCTTATGGAGGCAGATGTTGATTCGAGAGATCGTGAAACAGAAGGTGCACTGCTCTGGCTCAATCAGGTTCCTGCAAGAAAAGGCTGAGCTCAGGACTTGGGTAAGGGAGGTATCAAGTTTGACAGGTCAGGTAGATGTAGTCCAGGTGAGACAGGCACAGTGACAAGGAGCCCCAGGTGGGACAGGCACATGACAGGGCGAGCACCACCCACCTGAGCTTCACCTGCCAACGGAAGATGGTGTGGGGCCCACAGCCCGGATGCAGCCTGAGGAAGTTTCCATCCCTACAAAGCCAGAGCAGGGCAGGAGAAAGGACAAAAGGAAGAGCATGAGACAAGAGGTATCATTTGAGGTACACTACCTGCCCCAGCTCCTACCTAACCACCCACCTGGTCTGAAAGATGAGCGTGAAGTCCTGCTCCCGGAAAAGTACTCGAGAGGTATCCCTCTGGATCTCCTTCACATACACGTGTACCACTACTGAATCCGGCCCCTTCTCGTATGAGTCATTCTTGACAAATGCCAGGTTTACCATGGACTCAGGCTCTATGGTGAGACCACGGCTTAGCACCAGGACAGGTTCTAGCCTGTTGTTGGTGTACTCCTCACCCACCCACCAACTCTACAGCCCAAGCTAGTGCCACACCTGCCCACTTCCAGCCCCACCTTTACCATCTGCCAAGGCTGTAACATTTGCTGCTCCTGCTATATCCTCTGTGACACGGTTATCTTTCCCAGGGTCTCTGCTTTGGGCCATGGCTGGGGAGACTGCATCATTCCTGGGAAACACTGACTTCTCTCCTGACAAAAGGGCTAAATTTGTCTCTGAGCCCAGGAGGCAGGTTTTGGGGTTCAGCAGCGGTACATGGAGCTGTTCCTCAGCCTCAACCTATTCATGGCAAGATTGTGAGTAGGATCAGCCTTGGGCCTAGCAAGTGATCCCCATTCTAGTGCACAACCTTCCTTCCCACCTCCTAAGAGCCAAACAAGCACCCAGCTCTCACCTGGGTGTCTGGATCAGCCAGGAAGGATGGGGCATCAGCCTGGGATCCAGGGCCATCCCTGGACCTTTCCCCCTCTGGCCCTCTGCGGAGATGCACAGCCCTCTTGGCACTGGGCCCTGCCTGGACCCCAGGGCCAGCCCCTGAGCCTACCTCACCACGGCCCTGGGCTCGTTTTTGGTTCCGGGCCTCCTGCTTAGCCCGGCGGGGCTCAGGGCCTGGCTCTAGGGCAATGGGAGATGGCTCCTGTCCATTCTCTTGGGACCGCAGACCTGCTGCCAGATTCTGGGTCTCTAGAGGTTTCTTCTGCCAAAAATACAACAGTCAAGCAGTATCAACTACACTGGGTATCCCCACCCTACCCTGTACTGGAACTCACCAGAAGAGAGGGCCATGTGAGCAGAGGCACCTTCTTGGGCAGTGCCAGCTGTAGGAGACCACCCTTGCGGGTCTGCACCTTGGTGCAAGAACTTTCTATTTCAGCATAGAAGACACCACCCCACTGCTGACCACCTGAAGACAGTAGTGGCAGTGAGTTGGAGAGCATGGATAATTAGAGAATTCAGATACACTGTTATGCTTAGGGCAGATGGACACACCTGGAAACCGTACCACACAGTCTGTGTCTGTGAAGGCAGCATCCACCTCCTCCAGCCGCAGGGGACCAGTTCCCACACGAAGCTTGACAATCACCTCATCTGCACTCTGCCTCCAATCAAGCAACAACTCTGTATAGGGAGATGAAAAGGGTCTCCACAAGCTGGGGATAAACTAGTAACAGAGACCCAGCCCTAATGGGTCTGCTCCAAGATAGGAACCAAATTCCCAGTACTCCCACACCTTTCTTAGCCCTCGAAAGTCTCATTCACTACTTACCTTCTTTAGTCTGCTCCTCTCGAGGAGTGGACAATGACCCTGAGAACAAAAGAAAGAACAGGAAGGTGATGAGAAGGGGTCAGTCTCCTAGATCCCACCATCAGAAGACATCTTCTGGATCTCAGCCCAAGTACCCTGAGCTAAAAGCTGAGGCTTTACCCAATCTGCCATGAGGCATTCAGTCAGCACCAGGACAAGACAAAGAGAATGACAAGTCATCTTCCAACCCCAATCACTATGGCCAGTTAGAGGGCAAGAAAAGTTATGAACATTCTGGGAATGCCACTCCCACCTCTCCTAGGATCTCCATCCTTGCTCTCCTGGTTCGCTCGATCCTTCTGCTTCTTCTTACTAGTAGCCTCTTCCAGTCCTGGGGTCCCTCTCCTCGGGCCTGTAGTACTGGCCCCTCCAGACATCTTCAGCCGCTTGGTTGACAGCCAGAGTGCCCCAGGGTCGGCAACAGCGTCTGGGTCAGGGCTGCGGCGCTTTCTTCCTGGCCCAGCTATCTTGGCAACTCTTTGTGGCTAAATTCTCCAGCACAGAAGCGACAGCCTAATGAAAAGGGATCACTGATCAAAGCCAAGGCCCAGTAACTTGCTTAGCTACAGCCAGGGCCCAGCAATCCAGGACACTCCTAACTCTACAGAGCAACATCTCCTCAGTACCTAGAGAAGCCCTGAATATTCTCAGGCTATTTTGAAAAGGGACTAATGCAAGTAGCAGCAACTATTTCTAGTCAAGTCTCTTTATACCTGTCACAACAGTACCCCAAATGTGGAAGCCTCTCTGAGAAGGCACCAGGTCAAGACAGTCATGGCCTGAGACCAGACTCCTCCTCTGGACAGAAGCCAGGGCTCCAGCCCACAGGGCTGGCACTCTCAGCAGGGTGCTCTCTTTCCTTCACTCTCCCTGGCTGCTTAGTCACGCCTAGAAAAGTAGAAGGTGGAGGAGAAAGGAGGGAAAGGCAGATACATTGAGACAGCAGGGGAGCCAAACCTCAGTTGAATAAAGGTCTAGGCCAGCTGCTGTCACTGTATAGCAAAATGCCAGTGCTAAGGTGACCCATCTGCCTCATGCCTGCTCCCACCTTTGTTATGAACTTGTTCTTGTGTACTATTTGGTCTTTCTCTATCCCAAGAAAGAACCTTCTGCCGGCTACAGAAAGGCTGACACCAGTACCAAGGCATGACAGACATCCAGCTTGAGATCTGAATAGCCATTGCCTCGTTTTCCAAGGCCCTTCACTCATCATCTGCTGTGAGCCACAGAGCCCTTCTACCCACACTCCCATGGAATTGTTTTTTTGGTGGGTTTTTTTTTTTTTTTTTTNGGGATTGAACTCAGTCCCTTGCCCTTGCCAGGGAAGCGCTCATTCTACTGAGCCATCTCCCCAGCTCCCTCCCATGGAATTCTGGGCAGTGAATTCTGGGCAGTGAATTCTGGGCAGCTTCACCATCCAAAAGGAAATTCTCAAAATCAGATATGAGGTGAGGGTGGGGACAAACCACAGATGCAGGACTCTTGGCAATCTCAGGTCCTGGCCTGAGCAGGTGGCTGGACTTAACAGTACCTAATCTATGTTCCTGGGGGGAAGGGGTATGTGATGGAGTCAGATGTGGTATTGGTGACCTGGATCTTTAATAATGGCAGGTCCAGAATTTTGAAGAGTGGACACCTGCTTTCTTCTCACACCCACGTCTCAAGCGTAGGTCGCATCCCTCCCCCAGGCTCGAGGACACAGAGGCAGGAAAGGGGTTGTTTGGAGACCCCAGCTGGCTGGGGTAGGCCTTTGCAAAGTTCCTGGCCAAGGCCCAGCGTCAACCTCCGACCCTCAGGGCCCGCCACCACCTCCTCCAGGAAACCGCCCTGGCTCATCGTTGGTCCTGTTTTGAGGACGGAGGCCAGCCCCCGGCATGGTGTAACGGTTCCGCCGGCATCGGTGGGCCCGGCACACTGCGGGGCTCGAGGTGTCGGGTTGGCACAGCCCGTGACCTTGAAGAAGCCGCCCTGGGCCCGTGCAGCGTCCTCCTCGCTGTGGCCACACAGGCGAGTCACTGCCCGCCCCACTCACCGAGCGAAACAGCCGCCGCCAGCCCTCTCCAGGCCCTGGTAACCCGCTCTCGATTCCGGTTCCGGCGTCAGGTCGGTTCCGGTTCCGGCGCGCCCCTCCCCCCGTCCCGGGCGCCGCCGCCGCCGTCTTAGCCACTTGTTTTGTTTCGACTTCCAGTTACGGCTGCGGCTGGCGGGGCGCCAAGCCAGTGACGCACTTCCGAGGGAGTAGGCACTCCGGATGGGCTGCACCCGGCGGGCCGAGCAAGAAGGAGGGGCTGCGGTGCTTTGTCCTCCTGGAGCCCTGCCGACTGCAGTCCCTGTCCCAAGAGTCCAGACAACAAACACAGCAAGGGTTCACACTGGTTTATTGGAGCCTTGCCAGGCAGAAAGCTTTAGTGTGTAGACAGACAAAAGCGCATTGTACGGTTAGGGACGAGGTAGGCCCTGGGCAGGGGTCACTGGCAGGTGTTGTAAATCTGGACTTGCAGGTTTATGGCTTCAAGCACACTACGCATCCTGGCCTCCAGCCCATCCAGCTGAGCCGCTTTGTCCTCCAGGGCGCGCTCATTCTCTTTATAGGTGCCCTCCAGTTCTGGGAGAAGGTGGGGCAGGGAGAGCAGGTATTAGTTTTAAGAATCCTTTTCCAGTCCCACTTCTGGCTCCTACCCACACACGTCTTCCTTACCCTGTAGTCGCTGCAGCTTGTCCTGAGCAGCTTGCAGCAGGCCCCGAGCCTCATCCCGAAGTTGTTCCGCCCTTGTCTGAGCAGCCAGCACACCCTGAGCCTTGCGTTCAGCCAAGGCCTTCACCGTTTGGTACTGATCACTCACTGAGCCTTGCAGCAGCTGAGGATGTAGGGGACAATCTCCAGATGGGGGCAGCCCAGTGGGAGCCCAACAAATGCCCTTACCTCCTCCAACTGGCTCTCCCCCAACCTACCTGCTCAGCCTCCTGGGCACGAATGTGAGCACTGCCTGCTGTTTCTTCAGCTGTAGAGGCTGCCAGGCTATTTCCTGCCCATTTCAGTTTCAGAGCCTCCAGAAGAGCATCTAATTGCTGAGCCCGCTCATCTGCAGAGCTCAGAGCCTGCTCTGCACCTGTCATCCTCTCCTGTACCTGCCACAGGTGGACCCAGAGTTAAACAGATCTACTGTACAAGCACATAATCTTATCCCACTGATGTCTTATGGAGACCACACCTGGCGCAGGGTCTGCTCTGTGTTCTTTGTGTCAACCACTGCTCCCTGGATGGCACCCTGGGCAACACCCTGTGCCCGCAGGGCCTCTTCTAGTGCTTTCTGTACTGTCTCTGCCTTCTTTTTTTCACCTTCAGCCCAGCTCCTGGAGAGAAGAGGGAATTAGGGCCTGCATGGTACCAACACCAGGTGTAAGGGATGGGGCCAGGGCTCAAGGTGGGATCAGACCGTGCCCGCTGTGCATCCTGCAGTAGCTGCTCAGCCTGACGCACATCTCCCACTGTACGTGCCAAGATTGTATCCACATCCTCTAGGTTCCGGACCCGCTCTGCAATTTCACCTGCCAGGCGCTGGATCTGCTCAGGTGAAGCTGGGATGGAGAGCTCTAGCACCCTCATGGCCACCATCTCAATGCTATCAGGATCTGCCCCCTCCTCTATGGGGAACATAGGCAAGAGTTTAAGGAGAGATTCTTCATAAGCATGGAAATATAATCTGGGAGGATGTATTCTTGAATTTGCTAATAAGCCTAAGAATGTAACCATGACAAGGGACTATACATAGGGCAAAGACTTAGCAACAAACATGTACTGGGGGACCAAGTATGGGCAAAGACTCAAGAGCCAGACATGGAGTCATGAAGATAGATTTAGGGCTGGCGAGATAGCTCAGCAGACTAAGTGCCTGCTTTGGCAAGCGCAGGGACCAGGGACCAGGGTACCATGCACAGTCCTGAGTACCACACCCTGTGGCATGCTGGGCAATCCACCAAGTCTAGGCATGGTGGCGCATGCCTGTAATCCCAGGGCTGGGGAAGCTGAAAATAGGTGGATCACTACGAGTCCAAGCTGCATAGTGAGACCCTGTACCAAATATATAAAATGGAAGGAAAAAAGAAAGAAAGAAAGATAAATCCAGTTCAGCCCCTAGAGAAACACAAAGACACAGAAGAAACAACCACGTGGCCTGAGGCACATGGAAGGCTCACGGCTGAGGAAGTCCTTGACACTCTGGATAAGTTCTCGTAGTTCCTGGTTGGCCTGCTCCACCTGTTCCCTGGAAGCATTAGCCTTGTCCAGGGCTGCTTGGGCCCGCTGCTGTGCTTCGCCTGCCTGCCGACGAGTCTCAGCCACTCGACTGAGGATGCTACCACCTTCTACCAGTACCCGCTGCAGTTCTGCCTGTGTGTGCCGGGCCCGGGCCAGTGCAAGGTCTGCTGTGGCTGCTGCCCCACTGCAGCTGAGGCCCCCACAGCGGGGCTGTCCATCCTCATCCCGACAGCCAGCACCTCCACAAGGGCTGGTAGCACAGGGTTCATCACCTGGGGCCCCACATACCTGCCAGGCATAGAACAAATGAGAGCTCTAGGGAGATGAACACCCATGCCCACCTGTCCCACCCCATACCTGCACCTCACCAATTCGTTTATGTCTGTCAGGCTCAAGGAATGAGTATGGGCAGACAGTTCACTCAATGCCTGCTGGTTAGCCAAGTGTTTGCGGTTGAAGTCTTCCCTCTGGGCACCCATCAGCACTTCTGTTCGATGCCGGGTATCTGCTGAGTTGCTCACAGGGCTGGGTACTGATAGGGCTGAGGAGTTAGCATGACGTTCTGCCTCTGCAGACTGCCTGTGAGCATGGCGTATGCTGTCATAGGCACCTAAGTGGGACAGAGTCAGGCAGTTAGCTGAAGATGAGCCCTGGTCTACCTGCCTACTTAGGTAACTTACCCAGGAAATTTGAATGCTTAAGCAAGTCCAGGTGCTGGTCAAGCTGCCGCAGTGTGAGATTAAGTGCGAGCCCATCTCGTTCGAGACTGCTCAGTGCGTGGTTGGCACTGAAGTTTTCATCTTGCACATCAGTCAGCTCTGCCTCCAGCCGAGTCAATTCCTCAGTGGCCTCCCCAATTTCACGCCTGCATCAACAGGAAGTATGTTTAGAGAGGCTTTAGCCCTGATCCACTGAGCTTCTGCCTCATCCCACCATGTATCCTCTGGCCCATACTCACCGTAGATCCTCTATGGCTTCCACAAGCTGTGCAGTAGAGGCAGCTGAGGTGTTTCGAGCACCCACAATAGCCCGCACCATACCCAGCTTCTCCTGAATGTGCCGGAAACTGCTCTCAAAGGCACCGAGCACTCCTGTCTGCTGCAGCTCCTGAGCCCATTGCTCCAGGCGTCTTGTACGAGCAGCCAAGTCCTGCACAATTCGGTCCCAGTCCCCAAAGCATGCATGGCAGGGGTGGCAGGCAGGAAAGACACCTGAGAAGCCCCGGGCACACTGGTCACAGCGCACACCAGACACACCTGAGCGGCAACTACAGTGACCAGTGGAGCGGTGACACTGAGGTGTGTCTATCCCACGAGGGTCACAATCACAGGCTACAAGAAAGGGCAGATTAATGAGTTAGGGCCCCTATAGAACATCCTGGGAGCTCCTCCATCCATCCTGGCACCCCAGATGCCTCACCACGGCACTGCAACCCAGGGTCTCCCCAGTGGAGCTCTTGGCATTCAGAGCAAGTCCGTCCACCAAAGCCAGCATGGCAGTGGCACTGCCCTGTGAACTAGAGTGGGAGCAGAACAAAGGTCAGAGCCTCTACCGGAGGCTTAGCCTTTGAGACCATGCAGACAACTGGCTCCCTGTACCCAGGGATCTGTAGGAAGGCTCCATACCTCATTGCAGGTGGGGCTTCTGGCCCGGGTTGGGTGGCAGGCACAAGGCTGACAGCCACGACCACTGGTAAGATTCCAAAAGTTGGGGGCACAGCGGTCACAGCTAAGCCCTTGGACATTGGGAAGGCATGGGCACTGTCCACTACTTGGATCACACTGGCACTGGTCAGTAGATTGGCAATGCTGAGGATTTGTGCCCAGAAGGTTGCAGGTACAGCCTGTGCCAGCCAAGATGAAGAGAGTGCTCAAGGGGAACCCAAGCAGTAGAACCCCACCCCCAGCTTTCTCTATCTGTACCCATACTCACGGTGACAGCTCTGTCGGGCAGCCTGTCCGTGGAAGCCAGGCTTGCAATGTGCACAGTGTGGCCCTTCTGTGTGGTGTAAACAGCGTAGGCATTGCCCCGTTTGGGGATCACAGGCATCAGGGTCTGTGGGATCTATGTTCCCACTGCACTCACATGGTAGGCACCTGCCACCTGGCCTTGATGGGTCTCCAAAGTACCCAGGGGCACAAGTGTCACACCGAAGCCCTGCCAATGATCAAAGAGAACTCTAAGAGTTCAGCCACTTCACACTGATCCTGTGCCTGCCCCCTACCCACTCACCTGTGTACCCTGACCGGCAGTGGCACACAATCTGCTGGGAGTACCCATCCCGATGGCAAGAAGTAGCAAAATTCCGCTGGCTGCCAGGGCCTTCAGGGCAGGGGCAGGGCCGACACTGGGCCACATATGGCAACCGTGGGTCCCCATGGAATCCAGCAATGCATCTGCAGGGAAGTGAAGGAAAAGACGTGTCATTCCCAGGCAGCCTACTTAACATCCCACCCCACCCCGCCCCACAGTCGTTTCAAGTTTACCTTTCACAGTGTTCTCCTCCTGTGTGGTCACGGCAGCTGAGGCAAGTGCCTGTGTGAGTGTCACATTCATCTGCATGCCCATTGCAGACACATGGCCGACAGTTAGGGAATCCCCACTGGCCATGCTGGCAGTGGTCACAGCGAAGTCCAAAAGCACCAGTTCGGCAGGGACACTGCCCAGAAGTCCCTTCACACAGGCCGCTGCGAGCTCCCTCAGGGCTACACTGGCAGGCTGAGGCAGAGTAGAGGCTGGGCTGGGGAGACTATATAAGAGGAGTCTGGGCAGGGGTGAGTATGGGAGGATCATTAGATGGAGAGAACTGCCAAGAACCCAGGATTGAAGAGAATGAGGTCTGAGGCAGAGTTAGAAAAAGCAGAACCAAAGGGCCGGGGAGATGGCTCAGTGGAAAAGTGCTTGCCTGGCAAGCACAAGGACCTGAGTTCAATCCCTGGTTCCACCAAAAAAAAAAAA
>NDGN011538517.1:3070-14657 GCA_002564285.1 Tympanoctomys barrerae | reverse complement strand
TTTTTGTCTGTTTTTGAGACAGGGTCTTTCTGTGCAGTTCAGGATGGCCTTGAGCTCACCCTGTAGCCCAGGCTGGTCTTGAACTCCCAGCAACCCTCTTGCTCCAGCCTCCCGAGTGCTGTAATGACAGGCATGTGGCCCAGTATTCAGCTCCATAGGCTTTTAGAGCCAGGAGAGATTTTAGTCCTTCTGTAAGAATACTTCTGGGGCCAGGGAGATGGCTCAGGAGAATAAACACTTCCCTGGCAAGGGCAAGGGCCTGAGTTCAATCCCTGGTTCTGCCAATAAAAAAAACCTGTAATAATACTTCTGCTTTATAAAGAAACTCAGACCCAGGTAAAAAGGAACTTGCCTCTTGCCTCCTCATACAGCCAGAGGCAAGAGAGGCTGTAGGCTTAAAGTAATTGACTTAGTGGCTACCAGAAGGGAAGGTGTTGAACGGCTCAGCTTCTGAAAATAGACCTTTGTCTGAGATCCACTTTCCTGATTGCCAGAACTCTTAATTTTATGCTATGATCCTAGTATGGAAGATGAAATTAAAATATGCTTTTATCCACTTTTAGTCCTTTGTTACCAAGAAAAAAGTCAAACTAAAATGCAGCAGTAGTATCAATTTAATTTAGATCTGGGCCTGGTGCACCCTTTGGCCTCCTTCCCTCTCTGGTCTCCCTCTGGCGGGATTCCCTGTCCCGGCGAGGAAGGTCATCCGTGTACGTGTACTTTCCTCAGTACCACATGCCGCTGTGGCTTGAGAGGGCTGTGCTGAGAGTGATGTAGCCAGCTTTCAGGTGCCATTATTGTAGCATAATTGGCATATCAGTTCATAAGGTAGCTTATGGAAAGGATAACAACTAACATTTGTTTTTGTCAGGGTATCAAAGATAGGTTTATAGCAAGAATTAGTGCATTTGCCATTATTAAGGGTCTCTGTTTGCCTAATTGAGTCCTGAGTTAGCTCCATGCTATCTCATAATTGATACCCTGCTTCTATGGTACTGAGGTTAAAGGCTTTGGAATGTTATTATTTGTTTTTGTTTGGCAGTATAATGATGTTGTCAGTGCTGAAGAATACCAAGACTCCTGTGAAATTCTGGTTCTTGAAGAATTATTTGTCCCCCACATTTAAGGTTTGTTTCACAGGGAAAAAGAAAACATTCTTATTAAAAGAGGTATCTACAGTATATTTTTACTGTTTTTGTTTTATATATACACTTTAACTTTTTTTCCATTTATTAAGTTACCCATAGTTATGTAGCTCTGTGTTGCTTTTTCTCTTACATTGTTCTAGGGGGGAACAATTTATGTAACTAGACACGAAATTATGACTTCTTTGAAACTTCAGTATTGCGGGAGAGCCTGTATCTTTGTAAGAAGGAATGTTTTAATGAAGTACCACTTCCGTCTGAGGCTTGCATGTCATTAACTTAAAAAGGTGATAGTGCAGGGTGAGGAGAATCATTAATCCTCACAAACCATGACCAAATGATGTATGGAAATGGTGCTTCTTGTGTGCAAAACCAAAACACACTTGAAAAATTTTCTTCTTTATTTGTATCAGTAAGGTTTTGTTATCTAAATTGATTTTGGGGTAATTCCCTCCCTCACTCGCAGAAGTTACTGAACAACTTTTGATGTATTCTGCAATATCTGAATATTACTAATAAT
Source organism: Tympanoctomys barrerae (assembly GCA_002564285.1). NCBI lineage: Eukaryota > Metazoa > Chordata > Mammalia > Rodentia > Octodontidae > Tympanoctomys > Tympanoctomys barrerae. The sequence goes on along the minus strand of NDGN011538517.1, from coordinate 12,992 downwards.
ATCATTAATTTGTTTCTGGTCCCCTGAAGGTACTTTCATTTAGAATCGGAAAGAATCACTAACAGCAGCAAGTATGTCAAGAGTGTCTTGGCTTTGCTCTGTTGTTCCCTGGATTAGACCCACCCTAATAAAGGGGAAAAACAGTAATATTAAAAAAAGAAATTGAGAAAGCCTTATGTATAATCAAACTGAAGAAATGTTTTACTGAAACCAAGTTTAGAAAAAGACTTAAAGTTCATATGCCACACACACACACACACACACACACACACACAAATCCAAAAGTCTTCATCTGTATGTTTCTGTCATTTCATTTCACACGGCCAGAAGTTGTAAAAGGGATTGGAGTCCAGGCGGTTCTTGGCTAGGTCAGTGTGTTAGTGAATGTGCTTTACTGGTGTCACAGTCATGGTGGGTGACTTGCATTCGCTAGTCAGTATTCTGAATCAGAATGAACCTTGGATTCTCCCTGTGTCTAATCATAGGAGTTTATACCTTACATGGCAAATGAATATAATTTCCAGTATGAGCTTGTTCAGTACAAGTGGCCCCGGTGGCTTCATCAGCAGACTGAAAAGCAGCGCATCATCTGGGGCTACAAGATCCTTTTCTTGGATGTGCTTTTCCCACTAGTTGTTGACAAATTCCTGTTTGTGGATGCTGATCAGGTAAGCTGAAAGGCTAGATTTTGTTAATTTATATTAAAGTCAGTAAACTTTCTAAAGCACTATTTTTCCAGTTATGGAAAAGTATCTGCTCGTTTTGTACTATTTAGAAAATATGGGAAGATATCTCACAGAATTTATATTAAATGCAGCACACTTCCTCCTCAGTGCTGTTTTTCCAGTGATGGAAAAGTACCTACACAGATTGGATCACCTTTTAAATTTAACTTACGTTTTTAGTATGCATCCTTTTCATTTCTGCTTTTAATAAGAACTTTTAATATAGTTGTGATGACATCATTATGCAGTCTTATAGATTTCTTAATTGAAGATAAAAACTAGAATTAGAAAACTAAGGCTTAACAGTAGTTGCTATCCTCTCCTGCTCCACCTCTAGTTATTACTGAGTGATGAAGCAGACATGATTCTTGGCTTGGTCATCAAGAGTGCTGCAGATAGCCTCTAGTTGCCGGGATTTGACATGAGGCAGGTAGTGCATTGTGACTTTAATGACTTCAGTCTCAAATATGTACTGCACTTCTGCCTGAAGCCTTTTGCCTCACCCTCCCGGAGCAGAAAAAGTGTAGTGTGTGTAGAAGTCACTGGACAGAGTTCCACCTGCCTCTCTGGAATTTCTCAGGTGGCTCACCCTGAAGCAAGCTTCCCTGATCTCATCTGGCCATAATATTCTTTTTGGAGGACTTCTAGTGGCCAAGGCATTCCAGAATTGTCTGCATGTGAACTTGCCTTATCCTGCTGGCAACTCTGAAGTAGGCCATTTTGTGGATGAGGAAACCCAGGGCTTGCGAACCTAAGCACTTGATGTTTGTTTTGTTTCTACTCATGATAGATACTTAGAATCCTGTGTGATGCACACTAGGCTAAGTGTTAGTGAGTGCTGCCTGCCCTCCAAGCTGCCTTCCATGATGTAACTTGTATTTTAAGGAAATTACCTTAAAGCTGTCTTCATAGTGGATGGAAAAATGACTTTGGATATGTTTTTCTCCAGATTGTACGAACAGATCTGAAAGAATTAAGGGATTTTAATTTGGACGGTGCCCCTTATGGTTATACTCCCTTTTGTGACAGCCGAAGAGAAATGGATGGCTACAGGTTCTGGAAGTCGGGATACTGGGCTAGTCATTTAGCTGGGCGGAAGTACCATATCAGGTAGGCATTCAGAAAGGGTACTTCTAGTGACTTGTGCTTTTCTTCTTTTTGAAATTTAATTTTGTGCATTTAAAATTGTGAATAGGTAATATATTACTAAGACTTAGGAATGAAAGTTACAAAAAATAAACAGGACAATGGGCGTAGTAACACATGGCTGTGATCCTTGCCCTTAGGAGGTTGAGATGGGAGGATGCTGTCAGTTTGAGACCAGTCTAGAGTATTTAGAAAGACTGTCTTGGCTGCAGAGGAATGGCTGTTGATTTCTGGTGGGTATGCGCCCAGGTTTTCTTGGGGCTCAGGTATCTGCTGCTGTCTGGTGAAGAGGAAGCTATGGCACTCCAAGTCACCCAACACATGAAAATAAGGCCACAGTCAGTATGGCAGGTGCAAGGCATGTGCCCTTAGTCACTGCTGCAGCCTCCAAGCTGAGTCTGAGGCCAAGAACAGGTCTTGGAAACATCGGTAACAAAGGCAGTGAGCAGCTGCAAGCCAGGCTGCACCTGAGAAAGAAAGCATGAACGTTGGTGACTGGAAAAGTTGCTGCTAAAAAACTACAGAAACCTCTAGAAAAAGTGCCTGTGTGTGTGCCAGAGCCTGAGCTAGTGCCTGTTAAGGATGGAAAACTTTCTCCTGAACCCATTTTGGTTGATACTCCTTCTCTAAGCCCCATGGAGACCTCTGGATGTGCCTTTGCTGAGGAAGATGTGTGTCAGGCTTTGTCTGATGTCATTCTGGCCGTGAAGAATGTGGACGCAGAAGATGGAGCAGACCAAACCTCTGTAGTGAAGATGGGAAAGATATCTGCGCTTATATCAGACAACTTGAGGAAGAGCAGGCAGTCAGACCAAATGCCTACTAGGTCGAGAAATCACTGGAAACATGAGCGCCATCCCAATTGACTGGCTAGCACAGGTTCAGATGGAATTCAGGTTGCCGCAGGAGGCCGTGCACATGACTGTGTCCATTATTAATTGGTTCATGCAGAATAATTGTGTGCCTAAGAAGATGCTGCAGCTGGTCAGAGTCACTGCCATGTTTATTGCAAGCAAATGTGAAGAAATGTACGCTCCAGACTTCAGGGACTTTGCCTGTGTGACGAACAACATACTAAGCACCAGAGCAGGCGAAATGAAGATCCTAAGAGTTTTAAACTTTGGTCTGGGTCGCCCGCTCCCCCTGCACTTTCTTCGTAGAACACCTAAGATTGGAGCGGTCGATGTTGAGCAACATACGTTGGCCATACACCTGATGGAGCTGTCTATGTTGGACTATGATACAGTGCGCTTCCTACGTGAATTGCAGCAGGAGCTTTTTACTTAGCACAGAAAGTTCTTGATAATGTTGAATGGATGCCGACTCTGCGGCATCACCTGCTCTACACCCAAGAGTCTCTTTTTTCTGTAATGCAGCACCTGGCTAAGGATGTGGTAGTGGTCAGTCGTGGGCTGACAAAGCATATGGCCATCAAGAACAAGTGTGCCACCTCAGAGCATGCTAACATCAGCACTCCAGCGCAGCTAAATTGTGCATTAGTTGAAGATTTGGCCAAGGCTGTGGCAAAGGTATAACTTGGAAACTTGAATACAAATAAAATTGGCGCCATGTACCACTTGTCCATACCAAAAAAAGGCTCGTGTTCTTTGCTGTTACCATGAAAAGTTGCTCTCCGCTATGTGCTGTGCTGCCTTGGACCCAGCGGAACATGGACTGAAACCTCCAGTAACTGTGAGCTAAATAAACCTTTCCTTCCAGGAAGACAAAAACAAAGAGTTTGGGGAGATAGTTCAGTAGAATAAGTGCTTGCCGGGCAAGCACAGGGCCTTGAGTTCAAACCCTGGTACCGTTAAAAAAAAAGAAAAAGAAAAAAAAGGCAAAAACAAGTCCACAAATAAAATCTTTTTGACCCAGTTCCTACATCCACAACATAACTTTGCTACTTGTTTGCTTTATGTCCTTTTAGTTTCTTATATAACAGCTATAAATGTGTATTCTTTCTTATACAGAATGTACTGTCCTTTTTACACTGTCTTGTAACTTTGTTAATTCTAGGTATTATTTATCATACCAATCTATACAGAGGAATTTTATTTTATCAGCTACATACTATTTCAATGTGATAATTGTCATTTTGCTATGATATACTGTTGCAATGAATGATTATTAAATGTATTATTTTGTACATTTCAAGTATGTTTGTAGGGTAAATATCTAGGTATAGATCTCTTAGCTCTAACAATGTATATTGGCTGCATTTTTATGAATAATCTACTGTCTTCTCTGGGAGAAGTATTATTTGGAAGATAAGGGTGAGAGACTTGTAGGAAGTGACATGTACAAAAATAAGTGATGAGATTTGGTGATTTTAGCTTCCTGCTTAAGGTCCTGGTCTAAAATAACTTTTTTTTTTTTTAATGAATTAAGGACAGGGTGTACAAAATCTCACTACATAAATAGGACTCCTAATGATTATCCTGTTTTCAGCCTCCCAAGTGCTAGGATTACAGGCGCACGCCACCGTGCCTAGTCTCAGTTGCTGTCTCAGTGTGCCCCAAGGGGCGGGGCCAGCACAGCATGCCAGGGATCGAACCCAGCTGCGGTGCTATGCCAAAGCAGGCGCTTTAGTCTGCTGAGCTATCAGGCCGGCCCTCAAAAGAACTTTTAACAGTGTAGTATTTTGTTCCCTGCAATATTTAAGACATCACCAGGTTGTCTCTAAGGGTTACTAGTTAGTTACTCTACTTTTATTACCCACTGCTGTGTTTGCTGGAAGCCTTTTGTCAAAGATTATTTCTTTGGAAGGCAGTGAAGGAACAGTGACCACAACAAGCTAGTGTTGAAAGAATATGAATTTCACAGTAACTTTTGTAAACACCTTTGGAGTAACACCTGTAGACCTTTAACTTTACAATAGGCTGCAGCTCACCATTTCAAAGAAAGCCAGAAAATCTGGCTAGTAGCCTATTTCAATTATCAGTGGGGTGGACTCTTCCTGTCGTAAATCCATGAATGGTTGTAACAGATCGGTCTTCTCTGCAGTGCATTGTATGTTGTGGATCTGAAGAAGTTTAGAAAAATAGCTGCTGGAGACAGACTAAGGGGACAGTACCAAGGTCTGAGTCAGGATCCCAACAGCCTTTCAAATCTGGATCAAGTAAGTACCATTTTTTTGTGGTTAACCATTTCTGTGATGGTGGATACACTATTGTGTCAGAAAACGCAGTATTATTTGTGTCTCAGTTCTCTACTCAGAGTAGTGGCGGGTGTTTTCATGGAAGGGGTCTGTGTTGAAAGATAGAGAGACATACCTGATGTCAGGAGAAGGCACATCAGTGGTGGACAATGTCAGTGACCTGCTGTGGGGTAGGGAGAGCTGACAAGAGGGGGCTGCTTTGCTGCAGCGTACATTACCTTTTGACTTTGTACTCAGCTTCATCTGATAAGTTTTCTCTGATTGCTGTAGTCAATTTGTTTTTCTGCTTTAGAAACTAAGTACCTCAGGGCTTATAGTCTAGACGATGTCAGAAGCCATAGTGTGATTTCAAGATAGCTGAATCACTTTATTAATGCCAAAGATTTTTTTGGAGGCGAGGTTATAGTTGGTATAATTTCACACGTTAGGTATTTTGTTTTACTTAAGTCTACCTTCAAAATTCTTTATAAACATTTATTGTAATATATAGCATCCATCAAGAATGTACAAACCAAAAATTATAATTATATCCATATTGATTTACATGAAGAAATTACTATAAAACATGTGCCTGTAAACCATAAGAACTAGCAATTTAGAAGCCATCCTTCATCGTTAAAAGAGTAGCAAGCTAGCGTCCTGACTTAGGGCAGTCGCTCCGTTTACTTTCCTTTAGAGCTTTGCTGTGTAAGCATATATTCTTAAATGTGGTAGTTGAGTTTACCTGACTTTTCTCCTCTAATTCGTGGAATCATAAAAGGTACTCTCTGTAGTCTGGCTTTTTTGCTTAGGACTACATTGTGATTCATGCATGTTACTTATTTATTCTCCCTTTCCCCTTCCTTCCTTTTTCCCTTCTTCCTTCCTTCCAGCGGGGCCTTGCCACGCTGCCAGGCTGATCTTGAACTCCTGGAGCAAGTGATACTCCAGACATACCTAACCCACGCGTGGCCTGTTTTACTTATATGCTGCTGCTGTAGACATTCGTGCACTTGTATATACACATTTCAGTTGTGTATACAACCATAAATGGAACCCCTGGTTCATCAGATATAGTATCTTTACCTTATATAGATAATTCCAAACAGATAACCTTGCAAAGTAGCTCAGCAGACTAAGTGCCTGCTTAGGTAAGAGCAAGGACCTGAGTTCAATCCTTGGCCCACAGGCCATGCTGGCCCCTCCCCTGGGCACACTGACCCGGCCACCGAGTCCGGGAGTGGTGATTTAGGCGTGTAATCCCAGCACTGGGGAGGCTAAAACAAGAGGACCACTACAAGTCCGAGCTGCATAGTGAGACCCTGTATGACATACAAGAAAAAGGAAGGAAAGAAAGAAGAGTAATGGCATTTATGCCTCCATCAGCAGTGTGAAAGTTACTGTTTTGACCAATATTTATTAGAATCTAGGACTTCGGGAAAGATGGTGGAGTGGTAAGCATCAGCCACTCAGCCTTTTTGGGATTCAGAGTCCAGACACTGGAATGAATATAACAACCTGGGGAAGAAAAGAGGGAGGAAGTGGATCTGCAGGAAGCACCTGAAAGAGCTGCGTATGATCTTGCATCCCGTGGTGACTTTCACTTGGAGAGTTTAATCTGTTTATGTTTAATGTAATTATGAATGAGGTAGGTTTTATACCTGCCATTTCCTATCTCTTAGCTCTATATGCCTTATATCTTTTGTATTATTCCTGCTTTTACTGCCTTCCTTTGTATAGATATTTTTAGTCTATCATTTAATTCCCTTGTTCATTTTGCCATATAGTTTTAGTTATTTTGTGTTTGTTCTGATGATGACACACCTTAATTTATGACAATCTAGTTTGGAGTCAGCCCAGTTTAATTTCACAGTATCTGAAAATTACCTCCATTCCTTCTCCATTATACTACTATCATACAGTTTTTATCTTTACACCTTATATGCCCACCAATACAGATTTATAATTGCTGTTTTGCAGTTGTCTAAGTTGTCATAGGAGGAAAAAAGGCTTTTGAAGGAAAAAAAATACACTGGTACTCTCATGTTTACCCACACACTCTCTTAGTGTGTGGGTCCAAGCTAGCTCCCAGATGGCCTTGCATTTTAGCCTCAAGGGTCCTGTGAGTATTTCTGGCAGCTGGATTCTGCTAGGTGTGGCGGAATTTCTCCTTCATTTCTGATGAATAGTTTGGCTGGTTATAAATTGTAATATGACAGATTTTCTTTTAGCGTTTTGAATGTCTTTTTTCATAATCTTTGGCCTCTATGATTTCTGATGGATCTATCTATCTATCTATCTATCTATCTATCTATCTATCTATCTATCTTTTTGAGGTAGGGTCTCACTGTGTAGTTTTGGCTACACAGTGGAACCCACTGTGTAGTCCAAGCTGGCCTTAAACTTGCTTAAATCCTCCTGCCTCAGCTTCTAGATGTACTATTAGGAAAGATCCCTTATACAAGACATTACACGGCTAGTTTTGTTTTCAAGATTCTTCTAGTAGTTCAAATATAATATGTTGAGGTATATTTCAGTCTATCCTGCTTGGAGCAAGTTAGCTTCTTAGATGTGTTTAATTGTTTTTCATTAAATTTTGGAAAGCTTTCGTTATTCTAGCCTTCTTTCTATACTTTTCCCTTCTCTGCCTTACCACCTTACCTTCTTCCCTTCCACCCCTCTCTTCTCCTGGCACTCCCGTTATTTATATGCTGGTGTGCTTGATGGAGAATCACAGGTCTCTGAGTTGCTGTTTATTTTTATCTATTTTTCTTTATTTTATTTTTTGCAGTTCTGGATAGATAATGTCACATGACCTGTGTTCAAGCTTAGTGATTTTTTTGTCTGCTACCGGTCTTTATTATTTTTTAGACTTTTGTTTATTTCTTAAAATTGCAATTAGTTTTTGCTCATTATATTCACCCACCTTGTTGGTTAACTTGCTAACTCTTAATAATTTGTATATATTTCTATATTTTATACATTCATAATCATATCAAGATTAAAATAGATGACAGTTTTACTTTTTACATTTCATACTTGCACTTTAAAATTTTGATCTCTACAGTTGCTGAAGTATCTATTTGTAAGCCAGGTGTGGTGTCACACACCTGTAATTCCAGCACTCGGGAGGCTGGAGCAGGAAGATTGCCACACGGCCAGCCTGGCCTGCGTAGTGATTGGAAGGCCAGTGTGTGCACAACAAAGCAAGACCCCATCTCCAAAAAGCAGGGAGGGAGGAAGCAGGGGAGGGAGGGAGGGAGCAGGGGACGGACGAATAGAGAGAGAGAGAGCACAAAAATAACATATTTTTGGATAAAAATGCAAAATGTTGACAATGGACACTTGATTCTGAGGGACATTTTCAGCATTTCTCAGCTAAATATGTTTTCTATGTAGACTTTTATGGTTACATCTCATTCATACTAAAGAAGTTTCTCTTTCTTAGTTTGCTCATTTTCAAAACTAATGTTAAAAATAGTGTAGTATGTTAAACATAATTCCCTGAATGATACCGTTTACTTGTAGTTAGTTTGCCTAAAACAGGCCTTATTTCTTTCTTGAATGTGAATTCTAGAATTTTCTTTGTATTTGAATTGTGCATCCAACCTCTTTACTAATTTGCTTTCATTTTGGTTTGGTTTTGTTTTTGGAGACAGTTTCTCTCTGTAGGTCAGGCTGACAGGAACTCGCAGCAGATCCTCCTGTCTGCTTCTCCTGAGTGCTGGGATCACGAGGATGTGACTCCATGCCTGGCGATCTTTTATCACTAGCAATATTTTTATTAGGTTATTTCTAACCTTGCTGACATGTCATTTAGTTGTTAGCAGTAGCCTTTGCCTATCTCTTTTTTGAGATTAATGTAAATATAGCAATATGCTAAGATGTTGAGTGTGCTGCCTAACTGCTTTTTTAACAAATGGTACCAAAAGCTACTAGTTATCTTGTGAGATTCTGTGGGATTGCTACTGACAACTTTCTATTATTATTGTTATCATCATCATCAACTATGTATTTTATTGTTACAGGGTCTCACTACGCACTTGGACTCATAGTGATTCTCCTGTTTTCAGCCTCCCCAGCGCTGAGAACTATAGGCGTGTGCCGCCATGCCTGGTCTTGGTGACTGGCTCAGGTGGCCCAGGGCGGGCTGTTGAGCCCTGTGGCTCCAGGGCTTGGGCCCCGTCCCTGTGCTTGCCAGCAGGTGCTTAAACTGCCGGACTCTCTCATGGCCCCTGACAAGCCTTAAAAATTCTGACATTTTTTATTTGTACTTTTTTTCCTTGATCACTCACCAGGAATTAATTAGCTCTTTCAAAGAACTAGTTTTCAATGTCTTTTCTTTTTGTTTCTTCTATATTTGATTGATTTTGTTCTTTATTGTTTCTTTTTTTCTGTCTTCTTTTACTTAGGTTTCTTTTTTTTTTTTTTTTTCCTAATTTTTTGAGAGTTTGCTTAATGAATTTTTAGTTTTCTCTAATATATGCTCTTGAAAATTTCAATCCTGTCTTTGGCTGCACATACTTTATACTTAACATTTTTCTTATTTAATTATATATATGTTTGTTTGTTTATGACAGGGTCTCGCTATATAGTTCAGGCAGGTCTTTCACTATGGTGCACATTATGGGCCTGAGCTTGTGGTGATCCTCCTGTCTTAGCCTTCTAAGTGCTGGGTTCAGAGGTAGGAGCCACTGTACAGCTCAGTATATCTCTTGTTGCCCTTAGGATTTCTTATTTGACTCACTCCCAAGTTATTATGTTGGTTATTCATAATGGTTGTGCATGCCCATCATGACGAGATGGTACATTTACATAAATAGATTCCCACAGTACCCTCTTCTTCCAGCTATTGGTCTTTTATCCCAAAAGATCTGTCTCCTTCTTTCTTTTTTTTTTTTTTTTTTTTTTTTTT
>NDGN011538516.1:932-15278 GCA_002564285.1 Tympanoctomys barrerae | reverse complement strand
AAGAAAGAAAGAAAGAAAGAAAGAAAGAAAGAAAGAAAGAAAGAAAGAAGAAAGCAAGCAAGCTGCCTTTGTTTTTTGGAAGCCACCCTTCCCTATAATTTTCAGACTTTATGTGAAAGTTATCCAATACACAGAGAGATGTGTGATTAACTTAAGCAAATCAGTGAAAATTACCCTTATAACCACAGCCTTTGGTTAGGAGTTGAATTCCCAAGGCAGCCAAATCTGAAAAACCTAATCGTTTTTTGCCCCATAGGAATGTAGACTCACTGTTCTCTGCTAAGATGGTCAAGAATTCATGCCACACTCAGATACTGGCAGCCATCTGCATACTCTGCCATGGCAGGGAGATCAGAAAGAGACTGCAGGACCTGGGACCCTGTTTGGCTGCTGCATCCAGGTTGCCTGGAGCCAGAGTCACCTTTGTACCCCACAGGCTTGGGGCCACAAGGTTGAGAATAACCACGCAGAGTTTGCTTCTGTTGCTGCCCCGTGGAGTCAGTGAACTCAGATGTGGAGATGAGAAAGACAAGCTTTATTGGCAACAAGCTGGCAGCTTGCTTCTGTTGGGATCAAGCTTGTAGGCTACAGCCCTCAATAACTGTTTTACTGCTACTCCTAAGGTACTATCTTTTATAGAGCTTTTTAAGGGAAGGGATGTCAACCTCTGATAGGGAGGCACTTCACTTGCCTTGTATTTCTAAAAATAATCTCCTCTGCCATGTGGGCTGTGCACATCTCATCTCCTTTACTTAGGTCAATAAGTGTTGCAGTCCGGTGGGCATAAAGACATCAGCAATCCATTTCTGTATTGATTGAAGTGACTTGTGCCTGATTTTGTCATGGTCAGCAGTGTTTCTGGTTGTTGCAGGCAGGACTTTTCCTGAAAGTTGGAACTAAGGAGCACTCAGAAATGGAGAGTTGTGTGCACTTTTACTAGCTGATATTTGTGCCCAGTGAATCTATAAGTGACAGGGCAGGCAGGAGCAAAGGGAACCTTGGAGAATTGGATTGTGCATGGGAGCTCACGTGCACATTCTGTGGTTCACTAAATAGGAATGAATGTTAAAGTTTGGAGTGTGTCAGAGTTACCTGGGGGCTTGGAAAACACAGAAGGTTTCACCTCCCCTCGGTTAGGAGGTCGTAGGACCTGCATTTCTAGCAGGATTGCAGGTGTTCACACTGCTCTCTTATTTTATTTTAGTGTTAAATTCCTATGCTAAATACAAAAATACAACATTAAGGATTTTGATTCTCAATATTGGAGTTAGACAGCTACCCCTTGCATCCATCTGTAAGGTCCTTTAAGAAAGGACTTAGGTTGCCTGGAAAGGGGCTTGTCTGAAATCAGTAAAGGAAAAGCAATTAAGTTTTGCTGAGAAAGTCCTTTCCAACCTGTCTTCTGAGAACACAGGAACCTGGAGTAATGCCAGGAGGTAACTGCAGAAATTTCTATTCTGAGATAAATTTACTAGACATAGAGTAAGGCAGTGGGAGACTTAAGAGGTACTGTAGCTCAACTGCAGCCCTGTCTACTTCCTTACCCTTTGTAGGAAATAGTTATCTCTCCATTTAAAGTAGAGAGTGCCTCACTACAAGGATTTGGGATTGAATCCAGGACTCCACTGTGGTAGGTGAGCACTCCATGACCAAGATACGCCCCTCACCTCCTTGCCTTTAAAAACTCGAGACAAGATCTTGCTAAATTGCCCAAGATGTCCTTGAATTTTCAGTCTTCCTTCTTCAGCCTCATACATCACCAAATCTGGCTGACCGTCAGCTCTTTCTGAAAATGTAAGGAGGATGTGGTTTGGGGCTGAGGGTGAAGCCTTGTCACCTCCACATGTGATTCTGCAACTCCACAGGGTACCAGATGGTGCCCTGTGCATCTTCCCAACCTGAGTCAAAATACAAAATACAGTACGCGGCTGGCCAACCTCTCTGCCATTGGTTCCATAATTCATGGAATAATCAGAAATGAATAGATTAGAAGACTAACATTTTTGGAAGTAAGGTACAGTCCAACGAAACCACAGGATTGGTCCTCAAACTACTGTGTATTACTCAACACCTGAGAAAACACCTAACTCCTAGGCCCCAAGAAGGGGAAGTAGGCAGCTCCTTCACAACCCCAAAATAGGTTTCTCCCTTTGTTATCTCAGATGTCTCTATGGAGGATGCTTTTCCAGGGCAGAGAGCGAGGAACCCCTGTGAAGCTGATCTTAGTTGTGGCTCAGCTCTGAAATTTCTAGGGAGTTTTTCACAGTGCATTTTTTTTTCTATTTTACTCAATAGCACTCTCCACTTTATTTACCATGTTTTAAAATTTTTTCCTATAACATCTGTATTTATGGGGTGTGGGGGCCCATGAAATTTCTCATTTAACTGCGGACTTCTGGACCTTGAGTTGCATAAAAAGCACTGTTTTGAGTAAGATTCAAAAGTCCTGGCAATTATTATTTTAAAAGTTTCACTTCTAAACACACACTACTGAATATTCTGCCCAACAAGTGTTCATGAAAGTGGTGAGTTTCCCCCAACACAGATACGTATCAGTTGACTTATAAAAGTTCACAATTCCACTGACCTGGACTGTGTCTCCAGCGTAAACTGGAGTATCTCTATGTCTTCCCTCCCCCCTCCCACCAAATCCTTGTCTTTAGCATCTTCCTAGTTTTTTTTTTCTCTTATTTCTCATAACCAGTGGCTCTGATTGGCCAGAAAACAAAATAGGACTCAATGTCAGTTTACTTGTTTAAAAAGCATGTTTATTATTTCATCAGGCTAGACACAGTACAGAATAAAAACATCCAGGAAGCATGTGTCAGTTTTGTGTCTGTGGTACCATGTCTGCCCAGAACTAGCTGATGACAGCCACTCAACTGTCACCAAACAGTAGAAAAAGTAGAGGAGACCGGTAGTGAAGAAGGTGTCCTGAGATCTTTCATATAGCTGGTCACAAATTTTTATAAAAATAAAAATGAAATTAAATAAATAAATAAATATCATAAATAAATTAGGATTTAAGTTAAAAGTCCCCACAAGTGAGCTAAGCTGTGGAGATCACAGGTTGTTCCCAAGGCACAGGTCCTTGCTCTCCTCGGAGGTTTGTCAGTTCCTGACTGCTTCCAGGCCGCTCAGGCATTGAGCTCCAGATCATTCATGTATTCTTGGGCCCAGGCCTCACTCGGGTTTGCACAGACCTCCCGGCCTCTCTTGGTTATGAAGCTGTGGAGAGAGGAAAGAAGAACAACCACTGAGGACTCCCATGGGAGCATCCTGGGACTATGGTGGCCCTGTCATCTTAGCCCATGTCCTGAGTAGCTCATGGATGCTTTGTCTTAGGCCAGTCTAGATAGCCACACTCAGTGACACAGGGGCCCCTCAGAACATCCTGCCACCTTCTTCCTGTTCCCTCCTTCTAAGCTGCAACAGCTCTCTTCTTTATGTACCATCCCCTCCACTGAGACAGGTCACACCTCCAAACATGAGGTCCTATGTAGCTGATAGGGTACGGGTCTTTCTACAATGGCTCTCCCCGCTGGTCCATGCCCAAGAGAATTGTATCCAGGAGTGGGAAGGAGAGTTTGCACTTACATGACACCAGGCTGGGAGCACTGGCTGCTGGTCTCATAATAGTCAGCTATGAACTGGCGTGGAATCTTCTTGGACACATAGGTGAAGCAGCAGGCTGTCGGCGTGTCAGCACCAACTGCAGAGGAAGGGCAGAGTGAGCCAAGTAGTCATTTAGAAGGAAGGGCCAGCCCAGAGCTGCTCCTTTACATGATGAGGACAATGGCCTTGCTCCAAGTGGAGGCTGGAATGCCTATCATTGGCAGACATTGGGCACCTTTGCCTAGAAATATCTCTTTCTTCATTTCTGTGTCTCCTTTCTAATTCTTCACCATGGGCTCTGTTTTTCTGTATGTGATTTGGCAGATTATTCTATTGCTTCATCTCTCTTCAGGAAATTTTATCTAACTCAAAAAATCATGCCCAAGTAAAAAAAGAAGGCCAGGCCATGTCGTTTGAGACAGGACTCCAGCTAGTGAGTAGGTGGTACCACTAGGAAAGAATGAGATCTTGATTTTCCCATTTGCAAATTTACTTCTCTAGGACCCATGTTCTATCTGTACAAGGTGCTATAACTGCCTTGCACATCCTGAACCTGGCTCTCAGAGATGGGTCCTAGGAGAGTGATGGCCCCTTCTAAATATGAAAAAGAGAGATCAAGGTGTTTTCTGGTCCTTTATGAAATTCTTTTGGCCCTTGGCGACTCTGAAGCCAGAAGAAAAGACTGAGTGGTCCCTTAATGCCAGGAGTAAGGACACCTGGAAAAACAGCACAAACTCACCTGGTGCAGAGAAGACCTGGTGGCAGAGGGTCATGGTGCACAGGAGGGCAGCGAGGACAGCCATGGAGACCTTCATGATGCTGAGAGTCAGTGGAGTCTGGATTCGAGTGTCAGCAGAGCCAAGAAAGGCCTGGATACTTGGTGATGCGCCTGTGCTTCTGGTGTCTCAAGCCATCTTCTCTGCTTTTTATAAGGCAGCCCAGGCCAAAAGGGAAATTCATTCTGGGGTGACAAGGGAAATTTTGAAGCATGGTAACACTGTCATCTGAGCATTGCACAACTCAGTCTTTGGTGACCGCAGGGGTTCCAGATAACCAAGAATAGCATCTCTGAGCAATGGGCCTCAGCTCTCAATTCGTGACTTGCTGTAGCTCCTTGTGGGGCAATGGTCTCCTTATGAGTAGAATGCATTTGCTCAAGGATGTTCTAAGCTGTTCTTTTCTCATAAGAGCTGAGCTATAAATGACTTCTCTGTCCTATTTCTTCCCATAGAACTGTATCTCTGCTTTTTGAGGCTTACCAAACCACAGGGATGGTGTAGCTGTGAACAGTGGCCCAGCTTCCCTGCTCCACCCCATACAATGAACTAAATTAAGGAATCCCCTTAATTTAGATGGAGGAACAAAGAAGTATGAGATCATGTTTCACTCTTTTGTTCATTCATCAAACAGTAACGGGGTGACCGGGGCACTGTGTTAAACACTAGTTTTAGATTACAAAGATACTTTAGGTGTGGGTGTTAATATGTCAAGAACCTAAAAATACTTAGATCTATTCCTCTAAAAACAGCATTTCTAGGAAAGAGTACCATGGACACAACCCAGACAGAGGGATTTACATATATAAAGGTGGCCCAACATTGCTTATGACTCTGAAGTAAGCAAACCTAATTTTTTCTGTGAAGGAAATGATAAACAGTGGCATATACATAATTAGGTCCTTAATATGAATGAAATGGCACAAATATCCTCATGAAAAAGCAAGACAAAAAAAATTGCCCAAGATCAAGAATTGTACAAATGTATGGAAATGTATATAGACTTTCTTAACAATTATAGTTTTGGAAAATCTAAAAAGCATTAAAAATAAATACTGTAAAAATGAACAATGCTTGTATTTGTGTGATTGATTTATGGGTGATCAATTTTCTTTCTCTTTTTTCAGAGTTTTATCATTTTATTTAGTGAGCACATATACCATCCTTGTCAGTCACAAATTCTATTTTAAAATATCTATAAGCATCATTGGTTTAAAAGTAAGTTGTCACTTATATAATTGGAAAGAAATTTTTCATAAGTACATTAGAATTTTTGTCTAGTGACCTTTGCTAGATTGAAGTTTTAATTTTTAATGTATCTGAATAATTTTAAGAATACTGTATAATATCAGTTAAGCAGTGCTAAACTCTAAGTAGTTTTTGTACTCCTTTCAATGTATAATTTCAGTGATATATACATCTAAACCAAACTTTCTTTTCTTTTTTTTCCTTTTCCATCTTTTTATTGTTATTTCTTAGTTAATAAGCTTACAGCATATTGTACAATCGAAATTTGGTTCAAATCTTTTTAAAAAAATATTGAGTTTATTTCATGTGTATATTTTACTCTCCTCACCTTTTCCTACCTGATCACAGGTCTACCACTGTGCCCTACTACATAACATTCCCCACCATCTATTTTAAAACCCAGAGCTCTGTCTTTAAAAACTGAACAGGCATTTTGGACAACACGTTCCTGGCAATGGAACTTGGACACATATCACACATGGTAAGGAAATTTCTCACATTGCTTTATACAAAGGAAAGCCAGATATACATTGTTACCATAATGAAGTAAGACTAAAGCTGTTAACAAACTGCATAAGTTATTTTCTTGAAGAGATTTCCTTCACTGACACAATTGAATTGCTTCCTTTTCAATCACCTGGAAACAATTTTTCACTTATTTGTTGAACTTATCTGGCTTCTACTTTGATAAGAGAAACTCTTTTTCTGTGATGCATCAGCAAGGTTTTTGTGTGGAAACTTGCTACCACATCTTGGGAAAGATTGCTTTCCAGATAAACTTAAAGTGTTGCATCACTTTCCTCTCCCTCTGCCCCTTCTGGTTAAATATCTTCCTCTATAGCTACCAAGTGCTGTCATGAATATGTTCAGGGCCTCAACAATCCAACCTTAAAACTATAGGAGGTGAAATTGCAAAGCCCCAAGCACCTGCATGGTTCAATGTTATTGGTGTTACTTTAATGGGACTGCCTTGTAATTCATTGCCTCTACCTTAACAATGATCAGTTCAGCCTTTGCATCCTCTAAACTGATCACCTTAAATGAGAACTGGTGTTTATTATCATCATTATTAACTTTAAATAATATTCGTCAGTCTTTAATTCACAAGCATAATTCATTTGGGGCCTCAGGGGCTCATGTCCATATCTATTAAATATTTAATGGGCTGGTGGTGCATATCTGGGAGGAGGCAGACAAAGGTAAATGAGGGGCAATCTTGGCTGCCTGGAGGCTTCTCCTTAGTCCAACAGGAGTCCAGGGAATTCTAGCTGAGCAAGTCTTCTTCTCCAAAATTATTGCCTTAGACTAGATGGTGATACTGATCCCAAGCCTAGTAGAGTATGTGACTGGTAGTCACCGCACTTAGCAGAAAATGTAAACTACTAAAAGATGATGAAGTGAAAGCTAAGAACATCCAGTATGAGAAGAAATGACCTTCTGTGGAAAGATGGGGAGAAGACTTCATCACTTGTTTAGAACTTTGAATAGATCCTAAAAACTCACATGGAGCAGGGGACATAGAGGTCCAGCGGATGCAAAGTTCCTGGTGTGACACTGTGGGCTCAGCAGTTAAAGGACATTGCTCAGTGGAGCTTCAGGATGGTTTGGAAAATATGAACGATGGAGCTAGACTGGAGCCAAAAAGGAAGGGTTGTAATTCTCCTGTTAGGGTGTGTGTCTAGTTGACCCCCTAAAGCCTCATGCAATCATGGGGCAGATTTTTAGGGTTTGAGATTAACTCATCATCCACTGGGATCATGGGTCTGAGTGCTACTGGGATTATGGGTGTGAATACTGCTCCCAGTGTTGGGCGGATAGCCTGAATGCAACTTAAGGGAGACAGCCTTCCTCTCTGTAGCCATAGTTGCTGCTACTCCTCTCTTTTGCTCTCTTTCTCTTTGCTGCCACCATGAAGGATTGCTCTCTGCTATTGCCATGCCGCCTTGTATCCAGCTGAGTATGAATTTAAACCTCCAGTAACTATGAGCTCAATAATCTTTCCTTCCTTAATTTTGGGTGTCAGGTATTTGCCCCAACACTGAGAGATTAACTGAGACACTCCCCAAGGGAGGTAGAGGGGACATGTCAGATACTAGAGAATTATAGATGATATTAGACATAAGCAAAGAAAGATCACATCTTAGGAATTCTGTCCTCCCTACATATCTGTAGAGCTATGGTTTGAAGAACATAAAGAACATACAAGCTCTGTTTCCACCCACCCTATGATTGCTAATGCTGGCTGAGAGGCAGAAAAAGCAAAGGCAAGACCCAGAAAATCAATGGGAGATTTCACAGTGGCTGTGACAGCTAAGGATCTTCCTGTGTGTCTACCAGTTCCTAAACAGGAGTCTCTGTCACTTGTTTAAATATGACCAACCTTGCAGATGATGATCCCTCCTCAGCCACATTCTTTTCCCCCAGCCCTTCACTGATGGCCCAGGTACACTGTATCACTCATTTCTTTTTTTTTTTACTGGGACTCTTTGAATATACATGATGATTTCATTCACTACAGGGAATTTGTATCTGTACATAATATATCTTCATTCTTGTTCAGTCTCCCATTTCCTTCCCCTCCTTTTCATCCTATTCCTCACCTTATTTATAAAATCTTTCTTTCTGTTTTTCCTTCTATTCTCTTTTTTTTTTCCTTTTCCCTTCCCTTCCTCCCCTCCCCTCTATCACTTATATCCTGGGGAAGTCCTCCCTACTCGTGATTCACTTTCTGAGCTGCGGGGGGGTGGGGGAGGGCGCGGAGAGAAGAGGAAATGGAAATGCTGTGTTAACCACTTCTGACAATGGACAGGATTTCCTTCCAGGATTGCAATAATTACCACAACATGAAACAAGTCATCTATGAAAACTTTTCTTCAAATTTTAGATGGTGTATCAATGACTTTAAACCAAAGACAGACTGTGTCTTCTTGGTTGATCCTAGTTAAGCAAATCTAGCACGTGATGATCACATCATGAAGAATCTCCCTACCATGTCTCTGTGTATCTCATGTACTTTTTCATACAAGTGATTCATTGAATGCATGATTTTTAGTGTTTATGTATTTGTAAAAATTTCTTTTTTTGTTTTTTGTTTTTAAATTATTTTTATTGAGAAAGAAATAACAATGAGACAGTTTCAATGCAGGTTAGTAGGACAGTAATTGAAGACAACAATATGCAATGTATTAAAAATTTCTAAATTAATCCTCTAATCAGGAAATTACATTTTGCCATGTATTTCTTACTTGGATTGGAAAATAACACACTCTTCCATCTAGCATGTACTTAATACATATGTCATATAAGTAATGTGAGCCATAGAGAGGTTAAGTTAGAAAAATATTAGAAATTTATTAAATGAAAAGTAAATGTTCTCAAGTGATTTTTTAAAAAAAATTTAAGGTTCTATTTATTTATTTTTTAAAGGGACTTTTTTTGGTCTTATTTTTACTTTTTTCTTTTTGGTACCAGGAATCAAACTCCAGCAATGCACACATAGAATTGGTCAGTTTTATATTTCATTGTCTGCATTATTTACCAATATATGTGCAATAGTAACTACATTGCCTGATGCAATCAAGCTTACTAATAACTAGTGAATGAATATATCACACATTTGACATGTAATAGCCAGGCTGTTATGCTTTAGCTGTCATTATGGAGTTGGAACACTGATGTTAAGGGAAAGATAAGAGAGGCCATGTGACACATTCTTGATCTTTGGAGAAAAGCTCAGGTTGTTTAGGTGGGTGACAGAAACTACCCAGCAGTGAACTTAGTGGATCTCTCAGTGTGGTGGGGCGTGACCCATGTTCTAGGTTTCCAGTGCTTCCTGGCTTCCTGGAGGCTCTGCCTTAGTCCAGCAGGAGTCCAGGGAATTCTGGCTGAGCAAGTCTTCTTCTCCAATTTTATTGCCTTAGACTAGATGGAGATGCTTCTCCCAGCTCCCTGCTGGGTTGTTCTCCTTCCAGTCTCTGGGCTGTGGCTTTACTTTCCCAGTTTTGAGATGTGGCAGCAGGGGCCCATGGGTGGCTTCACTGACAATGACAGCCTTGTTTGATCTAGCTTCAGCCTGCTTTGCTCAGGAGTGCCTCACATTAGTTACATCAGGCAACGTCCCACCCTCCATGGAGGCAGAAACAACATCCTAGCATCACCTTCTAGCATTGTGGAGTAACCAGGTCTCATGGATGCAATTCTTGTTCTCAGCCCAGCCCTTTTTTCCAGTCTTGAGTTTTTATCACTTTCTCTGGCTGTTTCATATGTGTGCAGTAGATTAGGGTGCATGTCTCACTACCACTAAATTTGTTCTTCCACCTGACTCCTGCTGTATGCTCTACCCAATAAATGCATCTCTTCTGTTAGGTATCCCAAACTAGAAGCTTAGAAGTCACTTTTTATTCCCCTTTATCCTCTCCTACATCTATTATTCCTCAGCTCTGATCTATATTGGCCTTCGGAACATCTACGTTCCACTCCCTCATGCTGCCTGAGTGAAGTCTTTAGATTTGCACCACCACCACTGTCAGGACAGCTGAGGTACTGGCTTTTGATCCAGTTTGCCCCTTGATTTAACCTCCCCCTCAACAGCACCTATTGCAATTTTGCTGGAGTGTAGATTGGTTCCTGTCTGCCTCTGATGATGCTCTCCAAATCCACTGCATTGATTGCTGTAGGAAATAGAAGCTTCCCCATGATGTGACCCTGGCTGCGACCCAACCCCCTCTCCCACCAACCTCTTTGGCTCTGCAATTTGCCTCCTTTAAACTTCCTCAAAACCAAGATGCAGCCATTCTGAGCTGTCTACAGTTCCCTAAATGTACAAGTCTCTCTCCTGTTTTTAACACTGCAGTATCAGCCTGGTAAAGCAATTTTCCCTTTTTACAAATACAGGGCACAACCGAAACACAGTAGGCATGAGCTCATGCCGTGAATGCCTCAGGGATTAATATTGTAAACAAATAATGAAAACCACTATTGAATTCCCTAAACTTGCTTTAGAAATACAGAATTCTGTTGTTTCTGCTGTTCAAAATCGTGTAAAATGCAAAACTGAAAGATGTTTTATGTCATAATAACAAGACTTTGGCTGTTGAGCTTTTAGCATAAATTTGCAATAAAGTACATTTCCCTGTCAAATTTCCTTACCTCTATACCAAGACTTGCTTGGTTTTGTTCTAAATCTATTGAGTATCATCATCGTGTTCTTCCATGAGTCACTTACCCTCTGTGTGTCAGTGCCCTCGTGTGCAGAAGGAGGCAGTAATTGTACCTACTTCAATGGGCCTCTGCGAGGATTAAATATAGCAGTATTTGTGAAAGCACAAAGATAGTACTGGCTTACAGTAAATGCAGTGCTAAGTCTTAGCTCTCATTATCATGATCATTTAAATTTCTAACATTTTTAATTAAAAATTTTAAATTGGCACATAGAAATTGTAAGTATTTATGATTACCTATAATGCTTTGGATTGGTTCGGTATGGTTTCTATTTGATTTGTTCAAGATATGGTCTCACTATACAGTTCAGACTGGCTTTGAATTCACTGTGTGTGTGTAGGCTGGGATTGAACTGCAGCGATCATCCTGCCTCAGCCTCCCAAGTGTGGGGATTACATATGTGTTCCACCACTCCCAGGTGTCACACGCTGTTTTGATACAAATAGACATTGTGTAGTGCTCAAACTAGGGTAAGTCTATCCATCTCCTTACTTACCATTCCTTTGTGGTAATGATGTTCAAAATCCTTTCTTCTAGCCATTTGGAAAAACACAACACATTAAAATTATCTGCAGTCACCCAACATGCAGGAGAACACAATGCACAGAGTTTATAATTTTAACATATTTAAGAAGCTTGGGTTTTGACTGAATAACTTGCCCTGCACTCTTAGTTTAGCCAATCATTTTTTCAAATCTTAGTTCAACTTGTAATAGAAGAAAGGTTAGAATTGTTTCAATTAATTGACCTTAACAGCAGAATGGCTAAAATTTCATATATAACTCAAAGAAATATCATGCATTCATTAATGCAAAGAAACACACTATGACATATTAATCCAAGAAATATTTAATCCTCATAGTAAAATATAGAACAAAATACAGTATGATTGAGTCATTTTATTTTTCACTTCCTAGAATTTCTTATTATATACTGACTATTCTTTCTATACAAGAAAAACAAAGGAATATAATTTTTAAAACCTTAAGGTTTCACACTTTCTGGAAGTCTTTCTTGATTTTTCACTATTACGATCAAAAAGCACAAGCCCCCTAACATCTGACACAGTGCCTGTCACATAGGACTTAATATAGTTTTGAACAACTATTTTTTGTCTTAAGCACTGCCTAGAATCTGTATGGAAAAGACTAGAAACAAAATAAAAGCACTATTCAAAGGAAAGTGTTCCATAAGGAATACTGAAAATGTTCTTGAACCACCCTATACCTGCCAGGCTTGCAATTCCCTTTGAAATTTAGCATTCTCTAAAGTCACTGCCTTTCATTCTTCATAGCCAGAGCAAAGGTTGTGGCATGTGACAAAGGCCCATTGTCACTTTAATAGAAGGAAGCAAGCTGCCATGGTGGTCACAGTGTGGCAGGCCTGATGAGTTGTTCCTTAGTCAACTCAGGGTTCAGGGGTTCTCCATTCCCATTGAACAACTGTGTATTCATCCTTTCAATTTTTAATTCAATTTATGCTCTCATTTTTGCAAAATGACTTGGATATAGTACTGGGGAAAATGTAGTTACCATCTCTTCTTGGCTTATGATCTTGATTAATGTTCTGGGGCACTTTGGTTTTCCAGTCTTTACATATGCCCTCAAGTGATTCCCTAGCTCTAGACATAGTAGCTCTGTAAGTCTGGTGCTTCTGCTTCTGACAACCAGAGGTCTCCTCAACATTATTGAACCTCAACACTGTTTTAGAAGAGGACAGGTTTGGGCTGGGAAGATACCTCAGTGGTCTAAGTACCTTTCTGGCAAGTGCAAGGACCTGAGTTCAATCCCTGTTACTGATTGTCACCAGAGATTCCTTACTTTGTAGTAGACAGTGATATTCAAGTTCCTGCTTGCTTATGGATTAAGAACTAAGCCTGGCATGGTGGTACATACATGTAATCCCAAAACTCTGAAAGACTGAAGATAAAGGATCAAAAATTTGAGCCCAACCTAAAAAACTTAGTGACTTAGTGAGACCCTGTCTTAAAACTTAAAAGAAAAAATTGTTCTAAGAAGGGTAGGTTTGTAGCCCAGAGTGAAGGTCCTGATTCATCCTTAGTATCAACATCAAAAAGAAAAAAGAAAAAGAAAAGAAAACATTAAATGAAAAGGAATTCTGGCCTTCATTTGTCTCTACCTCTAATGACTTGCTTAAGCAAGTCCTTCAGCCCATCCATGCTTTTGTTTGTGTACATAGAACATGAAAGCTGTAGATGTGTCTGAGACACAACCAAGATCTTATCTAGAGTTCTTCTTCATTCTTCTCTTGGGAGCCTGTCTTCAGAAGGAGATCCTCGCTTTACAGACAAATCACCCATTCCCATCTCTCTTTCACCCAATATCCCAGGGCAGAAGTCTCCACCATCCCTCAGGAAATGGGAAATCTGCAATTGTGGATGATTGAGGGGCCTTCTTTAGAAAGCAGGAGATTTAAACTTAACTCAGAACTACTGATCTTCACCTGAAGGATAACATTCATCCTCATGTTCCATGATGCTTTGTTTTCAACTACTGGCATGCCACTTGGCTTGTTTCTCCTCAAGCCAAGTAGTTCTGTGGCTCTCAACTCATCCCTAGAACATGGTGTTCTTGAAGGAAGTCTTCATTCAGCTATGTCTGCCTTGAAAAACAGTAGATGTCTAGAAATCCAGATTGAGTTGAAATGCGCTGGGTAACCAAGCGTGTGTGGATCTGGGGACATCCAACACATTCATCTCTGTTGAAAGACATGACCTTGAGTCAAGCAGATGAAACTTGATCAGAGACCACAGGAGAGAGCATGTGGGCTAACAAGGATGACAGAACTCTAAAGTGAGGATAGAAGTCTTGGGGAATTCAGGGTATTTGAAGCAAATCATGTACAAAGAAAAAGGTGAGGACAGAAAGAACAGAGGAAAGAGGCCAGAGCAGTCTGTGTGTGTGTGTGTGTGTGTGTGTGTGTGTGTGTGTGTGTGTGTGTGATGAGGTAGGATGAACTTGTGCCCTAGCAACTGACACAGAAATGCCCCTCAATCCTGTTATGACCCCTCATATACCATAGATTGAAAACATCCAGGAGGGCTGGATTCCTCTTTGCACTCTTCTATTTTCCTTCTCAGAGAATAGCAGTTTTAAATATGAGTTTGTGGTGAGCAGGAGGATCACAGAGCTAAATAAATAGTGTGGGAAATTTTGGCCCAATAATCTGAATTTCCCTCCTCCTTATTCCATACATTACTGTGGTCTGGGCATTGGGAAACTATCCTTCCTAGTTAGGCTACCAGGAGCTGGAAAACCAGCCAGGGATTACAGGGACATGAGGCATTCCCTATGGAGTTCTTGGGAACCATTCATATTCATCTGTAACACAGATACATTCATCTCTAGGTAGTCAATCCTATAGGCATAGTAGAAAAGCATTCTTTACTTCACTTTTCCTCACTTGACACTTGCCAATTCTTTCTTTCTTTCTTTCTTTCTTTCTTTCTTTCTTTCTTTCTTTCTTT